>PVIU01005463.1:0-113248 GCA_004026605.1 Ondatra zibethicus | reverse complement strand
AGGGCATGGTGCCCTGCCCTGTTGGAAGTCCAAGGCCCACCCCCATCCCTCCTGGCCTAGGAAGGAGTGCATTCAAAAAGACTCGGTTCTCAAAAAGTTAATACATGCAGAAGAGATAGGTCCTGGTGTCATTGTTTGTGGGTTCTCCATCTGCCAACTTTCGCCGCCACATTCAGAGAGTCTGGTTTGATCATATACACACTTTAATGGTCGAAACAACTATATGATGTAGGATAGAAATGGGTCAGTAATGTGTATCTCATCTTTTGACACACAAAGCAATCTTCATTTCATCCTTGCCATTTCAATATCTTCTGCTATATCTTGCTACACTCATTTAGTATTAGTCAATAAACTTTCCTCTGCCCACTTATGACTTAATATTCACCTGTATTTTATATAAAACATAGTTCAAGTCATCACCAACCAAATTACATCTTCTAGGCACTATCATTTTATCTTATATTTGCTTTCTTCACATGGGTGGTAGAACTATATATTAGTGGCCGTTTGTCAACATGACTACCATACCTAGCAGAGGCACATTAAGCAAGGAAGGCTTTGTTCTTGTTCATGATTTCAGTGGGTTCTATCTTTGGTGATTTGGTCCTGCTTGCTTGGGCAAGAAAGACATCATGGTGCCTGGAACATGTGAGGGAGTCCAGCTGTTCATTTCAAGTCCAACTAGGAAGGAGAGAATGAAACAGGAATTGGGAATTGGCCAGGGATACTTCTTCTCCAAAGATCAGACTCCTAATGGCCTGTTACCTCCAATTAGACTTCACTGCTTAAAGTTTTCTCAAGCTCTCAAATTAGCACTACCCCAACTGTGGACCAAGTATTCAAACCAGGAGCCTGGGAAGGACATTTCATATCCAAGCCATAGATAACCAAATTACTGAAAATTTTAGAAGAAATAAAATATGAAGGAAAAGAGCCATTATCTCACATTAAACTTTGTATTTACTAAGTGTGATGGCTAGTGTTAACCATTAATTTGACAGATCTGTCCTCAAAAAGGAGACAAGCCTACAAGGCCACTTATGGGGGATTATCTAGAATAAGGTTAGCCTCTGAGAATGTTAATGAGTGATTTTCTTGCTTAGGCTACTTAATGTGGAAGATTCCATCTTGACTGTGGGAAGGTCCATTTTTTAGTTGGCATCATGCACTGCATTAAAAGGAGAAACCTATCTGGACATAGCATGCACTCATTCCTCTCAGCTCTCCAGATGTGTGTGAGATGTGAGAAGCTACCTCATATTCCTAATGCTCCCGATGCCTTGACTTCCCCACCATAATGGGCTGCCGCTTTGAACTCTGAGCCAGAATCAACCCTTTCTCTTTGAGTGGCTTCCATCAGAACACTTTATAGCTGTAACAAAAAGTGATACTAAGCATATGATTTACTCTTTGTTCTTTAATTCACACCTAGTAAGTATACATAATAGACACAATGTGGAATATAGATAACCATATTTATTGGGCTGTTCAGACCAGGGCAATCGGCACATGAATCACTGCAAACATTTATCATTTCGTTGTATTAGTGACATTCTGGGTCCTGTCTGTTGCACTGTAATATGAAAGTAGGTGTCATCAAACATAATTATCCCAACGTGCTATAGAACATCGAAGGTACTCCTGCTCAACTACACACCTATATGGACTTACTATCTGCTTTCCATCCCCTATGTGATTCTTCCTAACCTTATCTGACTACTATTCTGCTTTCTCCTCTCTGCTTCTGAGATTGGTTTTTCGGCTTCCACATAAAAGTGAAAATACATGAGAATTAGGTTTGTCTGAATCATTTCATTTAATATAACTGTCCTCCAGCTTCAGCCATGTAACTGCAAATAACAGGAGTTTGTTCTCTTTGGAGCTGAAAAATATTCCATTGTGAACACACACTATTCATTCATCTGTCAAAGGACGTCCACATTGATTCCCTATCTTGACTACTATTAATAATGTGACAATAAACAAGAAAATACACATATTTCTTTGATACACAATTTTACTTTTCCTTTGGCTAGACACCAAGCAGTGGAATTGCTGAATCATATGGGAGTTTTATTTCTACATTTCTGAGGAAACTTCCACACTTATAGTCAGAGTCTGAAATACACACTGCAGTGTTCACTCAACTTTTGTGATTTGAACAGAAAATGGCTCCCAAAAGGAGTGGCACTATGAGAAGGTGTTAGAGTAGGTGTGGCCTTGTTGAACGATGTGTGACACTGTGGGAGTGGGCTTTGAGGTTTCTTATGCTCAAGCTACTCCCAGCAAGAGTCCACTTCCTGTTGCCTGCAAGATGTCGGATTCTCAGCTACTTCTCAGCACCATGTCTTCCTACACACCACCTTGTCCCACCATGATGATAATGGACTGAATTCTGAACTGTAAGCAAGCCATTCCAATTAAGTATTTTCCTTTTTAGAAGGTGCTGTGGTTATGGTGTTTCGTTACAGAAATAGAAACCGTAACTAAGACATTGTCTAAAGTCTTCTCCAAATATTATCAGATAAAACTTCGTAAGATACAAATAACCCAGATAATAACTTTTAAGGAAGACTCTCCAACTAGGGTATGCTGTCTCTCGCAATGGTGTGTGCCATAGACATGCAGAATACGGAGATTTCAGTCTCCACCAGTCTCCGTCTGTTCTTGGTTGACAGCCTTGTTCAGTGAACAATTTGAAACACTGCATAACAACTGTAGCATGCATATCTGTTCTTTATATCCTGGGCTGATGGTCTATGAATCACAAGATGCCAACTGTGAGTCTTTGGGGCCATCATCCCTACCTGTGTACTTATCATTATTGAAGTTTTGAAGTTTTTCTTCAAAGATAGGATAGTTGCAGAAATGTCAAAAGATATACAGGAGATATACAGGAGAACTCATAATGAGCCCCAGGAAGAACATATAAGGTGTGCCTAGGGGTATAGACCTGTACTCTTCAGTACACTGGAGATTAAGGCAAACAGATTTTTAGAGCAAGGTCACCTTGAGTTACAGAGTGAATTGAAGGTCAACCATGGCAACTTTGTGAGCCTCTTCTTATCCTTCATGAGACAATACAAGGGACCCTGAGAATATAACTGAGTAGTAGATCTTGCATATATTACACCCTGTATTTAATCCCCAGCACCACAAGAAAGAAAGAGGATCAAAGCAAAACATAGCACTCAGAGACCTGGAATAAAACCTTCCTTCTTTTACTGTTCTACTGACTTGTGTACAACTATAAAAAGCAAAATAAATATATGGATTTTCCCCCTGTTCTTCAATCACAGCTCCTAAAACTCTTTAAAAAGTTTTGAGCAACAAGACTATCTTTTGTTATTCATAATAAGCCTCTTCCAGAAAAACTGAGTCTAGTTGATTGAGGATGGAGCTGCTCTATGATTTTGTAATATGAATGGTCACCAGGAAGCCCACCCCCATGGTAGTGTGGGAAGTTTTAGTTGTATCTCTTGATAATGTGAGGACAGGACTGGAAACTAGAATATAAAGACTTTTGTACAGGGACTAGAGAGTTTCCAGGTTGGTGGAGCCACTGCTGTACAAGGATGGAGACAAACCCAGAGGTCATCGAAGTCCTGTGCCCCCTATGCCTCCATCCCTTGCCTTGTGTACCTCTTATTTGGTTGTTCCTGAAGCATATCCTTTACTGTACATAGCAAATATGAATGGAGAGTTATCTTAGTTCTCTGGATCAGTCAAGTCTGAGCATAGGATCTCTCAAATATATAGTTGGCCAGACAAAGTTGTGGATTGCCTGGAGAATTCATTTGTAGCTAGCATCTATTGATAGGGACCATCATGGGACTGAACATGAACCTTGAACAGCAGAGTCTGTACTAGCTCTGTAGTTAGAATCAGAACTTAACCGAATTGTTGGACATCCCCCTTCTGGTAAAGAAGTATTGTAGAAAGGAAACCCACATTTAGCATCAGAAACAGTATTAAGAATCACCATACAAGCATCACCATGGACTTCACTCTCACTTTACAGAAGAGAAAGTGGTTTCCCCACATGCCCCAAGCACTCCTAAGCCCTAAAATGCTATCCTTTCACAGTTTCCCATTGAGAATGCACCTTACAAGCAACTCCCCTAGACAATAACCAAAATAAACTAATTTTTAAAAGTGCTTTATATTTGAAGTGTTTGTTTACCCATGTGTCTACGAATCCCATTTTCTTGCAGGGTAGAGTTAGTCTCTTGTTTCAACTCCCCATCCTCCCAAATTGGATCTCTTTGCAGCTTGCCAGGAAAATAATATAGCCTGTGATGATATCTGCATCCTTCATTACTGAGAAAGTCAGTGAGATATGGTCCTAGCAAAGATTCAGTTAGCTTCTTGACCAAGATCTGCTGCTTGCTGTAGGTGTGTACAGGGAAAGGAGAGAGAAAGTGCCTTGATTTCCCAATGACTTCAGGTTTTGCTCTTATCTTCATGAACATCTTGCTTATATAATCTCTGTTGTGGCACTTAGCGTTTCAAGATTTATCTATGCCACTTCCACATACACCTTCCCTAAACTATTGAAATCGCAAGTCCCCCAAGACAGGTTTACTATGCTTCATGCTAGACCCCAGTAGGTATTGATAAAACAAGTGAACAAATTGTGTGAAAGTTATCTTGAGTATTCCAACATCAATAACCATACCCCTAGTTCTCTAGAAGTAACTGTATAGATTAGAATTTAATTCATTTCTGACAATAATTACAGAATTATCATCATCACATCCATAAACTAATGGTTCAGCCCCATAAAGATGCACCCAATTCGGATGTCAATCACAAGTCTCTAGATAATTAGAATTTCTGACTGATAGTTCATTAATTCTGAAGGTTCTCCTAACTCTCTCCTCATGGTTGATAATGTGCTCTATTAATTCACAGAACTTGTGGAAACATTTGACTTATGTTTACTATGATGGATCAACACATGGCTGGATGGAAGCACTGTGTAAAGCGGAGTACGGCAGGTGATGGAGAGAGGGGATTCCGGGAGCTTTCCAGCCTTCCTCAGGGAGAGCCACCTTCCCCCAAAGCGTGATATTTTCAGCAACCAGGAAGTCCATCAAACCTCATTGCTCCAGAGTTTCTATAGAGGAGTGGAAGGTGTGGGTCAGCAGTCGAGAGCACGGGTGGCTTTTCTGGGGGACCAGAGTTCAGTTCGCAGCACCCATGTGGTGGCTTACAACCATCTATAGCTTCAGTTCCAGGGGACCTGGTTCTAGGGGATCCCAGTTCGCAGCACCCATGTGGTGGCTTACAACCATCTATAGCTTCAGTTCCAGGGGACCTGGTTCTAGGGGATCCCAGTTCGCAGCACCCATGTGGTGGCTTACAACCATCCATAGCTTCAGTTCCAGGGGACCTGGTTCCCTCATCTGGCCTCTCCATGCACCTGCCACCCAAGTGGAACATAGCTGTACATCTAGACAAAATATTATACACATAAAGTAAAAATTGAAAAAAATAAGCTCGTATAAAGAGCGAATCTCAATATTCCCTGTTCTAAGGTCAATGGATGATGATGATGAAAATTTTAACCACGTAATTACTTGGTTTCTCTAGCGACCAGCCACATCCTGGGACTGAGTAATGGCACCATAGTAATCTCCACATTAGACAAACCCAGGTATCATTAAATTCTTATTATGAATAATAAAACACACTTCATTATTTAGGAAAATCCAATAATTTAAATGTTCTGTGTTCCAAACAATTTGAACAAAGACATCTCTGTTTCCCTTAATAAGAATGTAACAAAATTTAGGAGGTATGTGTCCAGCGCTAAGAATAAAAAGCAAATATATTTCTTATCTTATGACAGAATGCAAATGAGGAATGGGTCAGTGATTGGATATGTATTCTATCCACACTAAGGCTTATCTTGAAGGAGTTAGCTGAGCAATAAATAATACTAAAATAGAAGAACACCCAACTCTGCTCATGGTCTCTGTTCATGGCTCCTTCCTACGGATGAAAACTTTCACCTACTCATCTTTCAAACACAGAAGCTTCAATTTGGCCTCTGAGGTGTATGACATCATCATTATTTACACGTTGGTTTGTTGTTATAATTGAGGATTCCAATAAGCCCTCAGCTCCGGTTTTTTGTACTTCTGCCTACTAGACATGTTTTTTTTGTTGTTGTTGTTGTTGTTTGTCCTTTTTTCCTTCCATTGTAGCATATTTCAGGGCGTGAATTCCCATTTGCACATTGGAAGTGAAAAGTACCCCACCGGAGATGGCTGAATGCAATGTATCTCAGTACAGCTGTGTGTCTCAGGAAAACAAATGGAGCCCATGAAGAACTCAGTCTTCAGTCAGGATAGGAGGGGAAGGATATATGAACATATTGCAGTTATCTGGAAGGAAACTTACTAATAATACCTTAATTCAGAAGCAGATGTGGTAACTATCTTGTCATTCCAGGATGCAAGCAGGGAATCTTCTTAGAGGTTTCATTAGAAAATGCTTGTTAAATAATTGACTTTCTAGTTTAGTGTGTGTGTGTGTGTGTGTGTGTGTACTTGTGTGTATTTTATTTTTATTTAATGAGAAGAAACAAAAAATAAAGTAGGACAGGGCTAAATTTAACTGTCACTTTTAATAACTAGAGTATTTTTCAAATACATGTGTGGCACAGGGGATGTTTGAAACAGAAAGTGAGACTAACTGTCACACTTTATGTGTGTGTGTTCATGTGTGGAAGGACATGTGAGGTTGTTTAGTTTATTTGCTTTGGTTTTTTTTTTTCTAAAAACAAACAAAAAATAAAACCAAAACAGGATCTCTTACTGGTCTGGAACTGAACTCATCAAGTAATTACGTAAGCTGCCTGGCAGTCACCCCAGGGAATCGGTCTTACTCAGCGTCTTTGGTCTCAGGATTGCTAGCACACACCACCACACTCAACTTTTATATGTGGTTTCTCGAGCCTGACAGACTCAGGTCCCCATGCTGGCACAGCCAATAGTTTATCAAGCCAGCTACTTACCAGCTCAGAAACTGACTGTTTTTCACAGTGACCCCCCCCCCCCACCTCCGAAGAAACAAATTGCCTTGCTTACTGGACTGTGTGAAACTACAGTTTGACATCCATGAATCAAGTCAGGGTCCACCTAACGATCCTAGAATCACAGCCATCCCTTCACTTGGAGAGAATCGCAAGCTGCCTAAAGAGGAGCCACTTTTAATTTGTCTTCCTCAGTACCAGGAACTGTAACTAAACCTTATATGGACAGAAGGATAACAAACAGGTCCTCTCTGGATCCCAACAAGGTTGAGGAGGGCTCCTGGCTTGAGCCATTTGAGCAAGACAGGAGCCAGATTGCTTATGTAGCTTGGTTCATATGCATTACAGTTGCACTATGATGTTTTTGATGCCAACATTGATTGCTGTCAGCCTGCAACGTCTCTTTTCTCTTTCTCTGGCTCTGGCATGTGGCATATTTCAGGGTTGCCTCTGCCCAGGCCCCTTATTGTCCAGAAGATTCTCCGATTAATGTTGTGACAAGCTTAGCTCAGAAAACCATGACCAAAGAAGGCAAAGAATAGTTCCTAAACATAGCTGGCAAAACCCAACAGTGATTGAAAAGCGGGATCTGGCAATAAATATGGAAATTAAGTCTTTGATATGTCCAGCAAAGGCTTCTTTAAAAAGAAATAAAAAAGCAATCTAAGAACCAGAGTTTAGAGCTGATTTTCACACTATTAAAGAGAATTATAGGAGTCAAAACTTTTAAATGAAATTTGGGTCTTTTTCATTTGGAAGTTAATTTCTTGGTGCATACTAGGAAAAATTTATTGATACAGTCAATCCAAAGACTCCAACTGCGCCCCAAGCTACCCAATAACAGAACTGGCAATTCCAGACCAAACACTCACCCCTCTGGAGAACAAAACTAAAATTGACTTTAGTTTACGTGGTACATTTAGTTCATGCTTCGAAGTTAATTTAGCTGTTAGATGGGGGAGGAAATAGGTTTTTTTTCTTTAATTTCATAACAATGAAGATTTAGCTGCATTTTGCAGTTAGTTGCATAGACAGAGTTTTAGGTGCCTGTCAGTCTGTTGATCACAACTCAGCTTAGTGTATTTCCTGTCACAAAGCCTGGAGGCTTCCAAGATAGCTCTGCATTGTGTTAAAAAGAAAAGAAAAGGAGAGAAGATTGCATGGATACGACTTCTCCAAGGGTGACTCCTGTACTCCTGGGTCTGAGTTTTGTGTTTCTGAGTTTCGCTGTGTCTGAGAATTTTCCTTCTCGTGGCAAAGGCGCCTCGCTAAGATCACTGACATTTTTAGTCTTTTTATATCTATGCTCTAAACTTCCACTTTTGAGCTCCTCCAGGCAAAGGCCAGAGTGGCCTGCCTTCCTCCTGGCACCCCAACTGCTTCCATACTCCTAAAACATCACGGGGTAGATGTTTACTGAACGAATGAGGAAGCGATGCCCTCAGTAACGCATGATGTACTCATGATGTACAGATTCCGTGTATTGGAAGAGCTCACACTCTGCGCTCCTTTGGTTCTGCTTGTAGATTTCTTTACTACCCTATATCTTTGAGAGATTGAAACTAGGAGACCAAGAAGACTCTTAGGTAGCCATTTTCAACCTGGTAATGACCAAAATTATGATCGGAAGTTAAAATATCAATATCCTTATGAAATCCAAGGGAAGGGGGTCTAGAAACCAGTATTTTTTATTATAATCATCACTACTGTTATCATTCGTAGTTGCTTCCAAACTTTGACACACTTCTTTATATGGGGACGGTCCATCCTTTCAGTGGCTGGTGGGAATGCTAACTCTAGAAGGAACAAAGATTTTTCTCAAAGCACAAGTAAAATTTGAAAATACATTTCCTGATCCTCAGGGCTTTTGTTTGCTGATTTACTTTTTTGGTTTTGTTTTTTGTAATCTATTTTACTTCAAGTTCTTAAGGATGTACTGAACACCTGTTTCATGTCAGCGCTCTGATGACTGTTGGCAGCAAGAGAGAAATAACAATAACCCCCCTTTTTAATCATTATCTGTGAATGCTGCACTGAGTGAAAAGTTCTATATGTGATACCCTGATAACACATTTATTAAAATTTATTTTCAGAATTTTAGCTTAGAGAAATTAAATTTAAATTATGAAATTTTAACTCTTAAAGTGATTAAATTCCTCTTCGAGCTAAAAGACAAGGACTAGTTTTTAAATGGAAGTGTTTAGTGTTGGAAAATGTGGTCTCACGGGACAGACAGGTGCCTTAAAAACGACGGCCTGTGACTAAATGGGGGTTCCCTCTCTGCATATTTCCTTTCCTCTCTGACTTTTCTAGGCCTGTGTGACTTTGATAATGTCACTCAAACTGGAGATGGAAAATTGGCCCAATTCAGCGTAATGAGGTAGAGAGTAGGTGACTGCAGGAAGCAGCCTCAGAATGAAGATCCAGTTACTGCCATTGTGTTTAATACAATCCTCTTGAAAACTATAGTGCATGGTGCTTTGCCTCACCCTGATCTATCATCTACATCTGAAAGCCCTTGAAGTCCCCTATCACTGCAAAGCCAAACTGATGAGAAAAGACCTCATTTAAAGAGGTAACATGGAAAGTAAAGGGCTTAAATAGCTCAGAGTGGTGGTGGTGGTGGGGGGAAGACAGGTGCTGCAGCTACGAACAGGGGAGAGGGAGGGGCTACAAATCCTAGGGGTGACTCCAAGTTCATAAAACAGTGCTCAGAGACTAGAACAATTGCTTAGGAAAGCTGCTCCAAAATGGACTTTGCTTTAGGGAACTCTGGTAATGGGACAGAGAATCTGCTCCCCAGGGCTTTACACTGGCTCTTTGGATTTTCTTACTGCTGTTACTGGCTGGGAAGATGGCTCAGTAGTTAATAGCACTGGCTGCTCTTCCAGCAAACTTAGATTCAATTATCCAGCACCTACATGGTGGTTCATAACCATCTGTAACATCAGTTCAAGGGGAGCTGACCCTGTTTGCAGGTACCAGGCATGTATACATAAAATAAAATAATAAAATTAAATAAAATACAAAAAAAAATACAGGTATCTTCCATGACCAAGTGGAGCAAAGACCAGAACTGGGCCATATCTTTTACAAACAGCAAGACCACTCTAGCACTCTGATGTAGCAGCTACATCCGCCTGAGGATCAAGAATAGGGGATGAAGAAGTTTCAGAGAGGTCTCAGCAAGGTCACTTGCTCATTAGCGTTGGAAGACGTCCCAAGCCTGACTCTAAGCTCGCAAGCACACAGAGGATTGAACAGTGAACTGTGGAGAAAATGCTGTGGTGATGCTGGCCCTGTGCTCCCAAGCTTACCCAAAGGCAGATGGATGCACAGGCCTGGTCCTAAGAGTCCATCCACTACAGTACAGTTAGATAGGACATTTAAGAAAGAAAGAAGAGCTGGACAGTGGTAGAGCACATCTTTAATCCCAGTGCTGGAGAAGCAAGAGACAGGCAGATCGCTGAGTTCAGGACAGCCTGGGCTACACAGAGAAACCACATCTTGAAAAAGAACAACTTTAGTTTTATCAAGAGACAGCATAACAGCAAGTCTGAAGATTAAATGGATCATTGCCTGCAAAGTTGGTATCAAAGGACACCTCATTCCACAAACTAGTGTGTATATGTGTGTGTGCGCACATGTGTGTGTGCACATGTGCGTGTGTGTGAGTGTGTGCTCGTGTATGGGCATGTGTGTGTGAGTGAGCACGCCTGTACGTGTACATGCACATGCTTCATCAAGCATTTCAGAATGGTTGGTTTGGGTAAAGCAGGAACAGGGAAACAGAAGAGTATTTTTAAAACAAGTTGGTAGGTGTGGAGGACTAAGCTCTCTATAAAGGGCCCATGCTGGTTAATGCTGCTTCTCTTCTTCTAGCACAGAAATGTGTCTGTTTGGAGGTTTGTCTTCATCCTTAAGACTGATTTTGTGTATGTTAAACCTAACATGAGTGATTCCATTTTGATTTGTTGTGGTGAGCTAGGGCCTAGTGTAGGAGATCAGTCCAATGTTCCCACAAGCTTTAACAGAAGACATAGTTGGGATTTAGATGGTCCCTGAACCTGGACGGAAAACACTTTACACAGTTCATATTTTTACTAACTTCCAGCTGAAGTTTTATATTTTTAAAATTTTACGTTTTGCCTGCATGTGTGTCTCTGTGTACCACTTGTGTGCCTGGTGCCCAGGGAGGCCAGAGAGAGCATTGGATCCCCAGGTTGTATGCCACCATGGGGGTGCTGGGACTTGAACTCAGGGCCTCTGGAAGAGCAGTCAGTGTTCTTAACTGCTGAGCCGTCTCTCCAGCCTGAAGTTTAGAATTTTGTAAATAGGCATCTAAGTAGATAGTTTGGATAGTATAGGTGAAATCACCAGCAGAACCCACAAATTATTTTGAATGACACCTTTGTAATGGTTTAAGTAAGAGTGCTGCAGATCCCCGAGTGGTGGCAGTGGGCAGCGGGTCCTGAGACCATGGTGGGCCACAAAGGCAGCTGGGTCCCAGGCAGGGAGCCCCCGAGTGGCCCGCAGGCCATGAGGGCCTTTGGGTCCTAGGCAGGAAGCCACATGGTAGGTGAGAAACTGAGACAGATGGGCATGCCATGCAGAGTGAAGTTGGATATTTATTTAGTAAGTTGTAGAAGGGAAGGGGAGAAGGAGGAAGAGCAGAGAGAGAAGGAGGGGGGGGAGAAATGGAGAGAAGAGAGAGACAGAAGCTGCATATGAGAGAGAGAGAGAAAGAGAGAGAGAGAGATGGAAAGGAAGGGAATCAGGCTGGAAGCTGAAGATCAGCTTCCTCGGTGGATGGGGGAGGGAGGGAGTGTGGCTTGTCTCTTAAAGGGACAGGACAGACCATTACAACCTTACTCTACAGTAGATATTTCACAATAATGTTTATGTGAAAACCATAAGTGCTATTAAACTTGGTGTCAAATTATATTTTATGTATTAATCAATAGGCCCACACATTACTTAAAAGAGGAAATATATAATTATGTGGATAGTAGATACTATAGTTCCTTTCTCTGTCCCTTAATTATAAATATTTATCCCATATTGACATATTTAGAATATATTGCTCTGGAAACACACACATATAATATAAAACACGAAACAAAATTCTTCTTCTTACTGACATGTCTCTTTCTTCAGATGCAAATCTTGTGTTTCCGGCATCAGGGACAAGAGGCCAATCTCTGAGAACCTGTGAGGTCTGGTGTGGAGTTGAGTACATGTGTGTGATTTTCTAATGTATGGCAACTGGAGGGTGAAGAAAGAACAGTGCATAAAAAGGAGACCAGAAAATCAGCCAGGCTGGGGCAAGTCTTCCCAGGACACCTGATCCTGGAGAGCCCAGGAATGCCATTCTCTCCGTCTTGCAAGCGGAATCACAGTAAAGCAGTGCCCACACCCAGCAGCCCAGCTGTGGTTTTATTTTCACTTCTTGCCATCACTGTGGGCTCCAGAAGGAAAGTTCCCAGGGTTTATATGCATGGCTTCCCTTACACGCCTACTTTCCACACCAAGAATGGGAAGGAAAACAATGGACTGTGACTGTGAGACTGAAAACCACAGCACAACAAAACAAAAAGGTGAAATTCCAGGAAAGCAAGGTGCTGTTAGCCATCCAAAGATGGGAGCCAGAGATTCCTGACACCTTTAGCTTCAGACTCCTCTGGAAGTCTGGTCTGATCCTCCCTTGTAAAAAGACAAAAAAGTTCTTGGAACCACAGAGGGAAAAAATAAGCAGGCATACCTACTGCTTGATTTCAAGTGTTTTACTTGACCTTGGCATGTTTTCATTGTAAGCCACATTCACCTGTGGCTTCAAATGAACAAAAAATTAAATTCAATAGCTATTTACTCTAAACCAGACAGTTGACATATTTGATGTTATTTAACCTGCTGCCCTGTTCCCCACTTGAAAAGAGACCCAGATAGATAAAGGTCACCCTGACTGGCTCAAAGGGCCACTTACAAACCCTTGCTGTTTTCACAATTCAGCGTAGTTTCTCTATTCTGTACCAAGGAAGTTTTACAATTACTGGGGGAGAAAAAAAATTACAGGTCATGTCCCTTTAATTACAAAATCAAACTAAAGATGACAGCATACACTCACATATTTATTCAGAGATACAAACAGTAGAAAAGAGAAGAAAGGGGATATTTTAAGTACATACATTCAAGGACAAAGAAACTTAGAGGACTTAAATGCAACAACATATTAGAAGCTACAAAGCAGATGGATGACTGATGGAGGCATAACGAAAGGATGTTGAGCTGGGGAGGAGCTGGGTGGGAAGGCTGATTTATGCTATATGTGTCCCCAAACAGCAAATATTAAAGGTTCTTCTAGAAATGGGAAAACTTACAGACTAACAAAACAGGAGGGGAAAAAACAGCAGGCTTGACGACTTAAACTCTTCTTTTGCTTGGGAATGAATTCCACCATGATGGTTTATCTTTCAAAAGGGGCCAATTAAAATTGGCTCGGTTTTTTTGTTTGCTTTGTTTTGTTTGGGTTTTTTTGTCTTTTTTTCTGTTTTCTTTTCTTCTTTTTCTTTTTTTGCATGTGCATCCTATAAAACAGCAGGGCAGTGCTAAATATCGAACATCTTTCCCATAAACGATGGTATAATGGGAAGACCTACAGATATTTTGAGACAGCCTCCTTCCTATCTAATTCTCAGAACAGTATCCTCAGAAAGCAGGAATGAAGGAGCCTGTTTGGAGACTCTGACTAGCCCCATAGTACACAGAGATTCACCACTCAGATCTCTTTAAGGAACACCTAACTGTACATTTGAATAACTGTGTCTCCGGTCCTTCAGGTATCTGTCTCAACTATGAAAATGCAGTGGTCCAAGGTGACACTTTCCCTGAGATGCCACTCATTCAATGATTATTGGATTTGTCTTTGGCTAGTCACTATCCAAGCTGGTTGGGAAGAAGTCAACCACTCTTCCAGCCCAGTAAGGGGAGACTGACTGACAAAACTCCGTAGTGATTCTGCTAGGGTCGCTTGCATGACAGTTTCATGTCTTACCTCTCAAGGCCCTCACCCCTTCTCTCCATCACATTGTTGGTCTCTAAGAACTGTCTTCTCAGTAGTTTCGATTTGGTGTTGGTTTCCAGGGAAATCACAAAAGTTCCACCAAATGAAGAGCTAAAGAAAACATTAGCAGATTCCTAAAGATAAAACCAGGCAGTATTTCTAACCATGAAATTCACAGTTAGTGTCTAGTGTATGCACTGAGGCTTCCAGTCACCTTTGTGGGGTGACCCACTTAATATGAGTCAGTGACACACTTAGATATGAGACATCCAAGTGTGCTTCAACAACATAGAGAAGGCTTTACTATAAGCAGTTAAATGCAAAGTGGCAAGTCGGCATGAAATATTAATATCAATATAAGACACAATACCCACCAACCAAACAGGAAGCAAAAATGTACTCTAGAACTATGAAAATCTCCTTGAACTAAATGGGTGTAACCATTAAGAGTGACCAAGCATTTTGAAAGGTTTTAAAGGTGAAGGTTTTAGAATGTAGGAGGAAAAGAGAGTGAGTGAGAACAAATACAAAATAATCTAAACAAAACAATAAGTTTAAGAAAATAGTGTTTGTGCTTTAGTCCTGGAGATTCAAAGTACCAATGACATCAATTCTAGAATAAGAAAACAGCAAAATAAAAAATGAAAGCTTGGGGCGTGAGTCTGGGACCTAGAAGAGAGTAGGCCTGAGCCAGGACCTCTGTGGGTTCAGGCATTGGTCTGGGACATCAAGGGGAGTAAGCAGGAACCTGGAACCTCTGTGGGTCTGAGCATGAGTCTGAGACCTCTGAGGAAGTAAGCAGGTCCTCTGTGGGCCCAGGCACACCCGAGCCTGGGACCTCCAAGGCAGTGAACCAGAACCAGAGACCTTTCCAGGTCCAATGCCAACTCAGGGACTTCTTCAGGAGGGAATCCAGTCCATGATTTACAGATACAGGTACAAGCTAGTAAGGTAGGCCAAAGTTGCCCTGAGGCAAGGAACTCCACCTTGAGCAACAAATTCCACAGCAGTGGGACTGAATGAGCCAATAGGGACAGAGAGGGCCTGAGGAAACAAGCTATACCTGGAGCAGAAGCCAGGAGCAAATCCAGGGAGCCAACCAAGTCCCAGAACACTGGTGGATCAGGATTGAGCCAGCCACCAGATCCAGAGTCAGTGATCTCCACAAGAACAGGTCCAACTCCAAGCCAGGGACTTCTGCAAGAGGGGATCCAGACCAGGATTTACAGAAACAAACCAAAACCAGCAACCTAGGCCAAAGTAGGCCTGAGACAGCAAACTTCAAGGGAGCAGAGCAAAGCACAGGAGTGCTGAGCTATCTCCAGGAATAGGAGTAACCAATGGGGTAACTAGAACTGTGACGCTGACTGTACCATCAGGAACAACCATCTGACTTTGGATTCACTGGCACCTAGAAGATTATTCAACAGAATCTCAGACAGCCCCAGCCACACCTATTAGAGGAAAACAATACAAAGAATCAATGAGACAAAGAGTTGGTTCTTCGAGAAAATCAACTAAATAGACAAACCTTTATCCAAACTAACCAAAAGGCAGAGAGAGACTATCCAAATTAACAAAATCAGAATTGAAAAGGGGGACATAACAACAGACATGGAGGAAATACAGAGGATCATCAGGTCATATTCTGAAAACCTATACTCCACAAAATTGGAAAACTTAAAGGAAATGGACAACTTTCTGGATAAATATCACTTACCAAATTAAATCAAGACCAGATAAGCAAATTAAACAGACCTATAACTGCTGAAGAAATAGAAACAGTCATCAAAAGTTTCCCAACCAAAAAATGCCCAAATGGTTTCAGCTCAGAATTCTACAAGACTTTCAAAGAAGAAGTAATACCAATACTCCTAAAATTATTCCACACAATAGAAACAGAAGGAACATTGCCAAACTCTTTTCATGAGGATACAATTACCCTGACACCTAAACCACAGAAAGACATTACTAAGAAAGAGAATTACAGACCAATCTCACTCATGAACATTGATGCAAAAATACTAAATAAAATACTGGCAAATCAAATCCAAGAACACATCAGAACTATCATTCACCATGATCAAGTCGGCTTTGTCCCACAGATGCAGGGATGGTTCAACATACAAAAATCTGTCAACGCAATCCACCATATAAACAAGCTGAAAAATAAAAACCACAAAATCATCTCATTAGATGCCGAAAAAGCATTTGACAAAATACAACATACCTTCATGATAAAGGTCTTGAAGAGAGCAGGGATACAAGGAACATACCTAAACATAATCAAGGCAATGTACAGTGAGCCAACAGCCAACATCAAACTAAATGGAGAGAAACTCCCAGCATTGCAACTGAAATCAGGAACAAGACAAGGTTGTCCACTTTCTCCATACCTATTCAATATAGTTCTTGAGGTCCTAGCTACAGCAATAAGACACCAAAGGGAGATCAAGGGGATACAAATTGGAAAAGAAGAAGTCAAACTCTCACTGTTTGCTGATGATATGATAGTTTACATAAGTGATCCCAAAAATTCTACCAAGGAACTTCTACAACTCATAAAAACTTTTAGCAATGTAGCAGGATACAAGATTAACTCAAAAAAATCAGTAGCCCTCCTATACACAGATGATAAAAGGACTGAGGAAGAAATCAGAGAATCAATACCCTTCACAATAGAGGTTGGAGTAACTCTAACCAAACAAGTGGAAGACTTGTATTACAAGAAGTTTCAATCTTTGAAGAAAGAAATTGAAGAAGACAACAGAAAGTGGAAAGATCCCCCATGCTCTTGGGTAGGCAGAGTTAACATAGTAAAACTGGCAGTCTTACCAAAAGCAATCTACAGGTTCAACACAATGCCCAGCAAAATTTTTCAAAGACATCGAAAGAATGGTACTCAACTTCATATGGAAAAGCAAAAAACCCAGGATAGCTAAAATAATCCTGTACATCAAAAGAACTTCTGGAGGCATCACAATCCCTGACTTCAAACTCTACTACAGTGCTACAATACTGAAAACAGCCTGATATTGGCATAAGAACAGACAGGAGGACCAATGGAACCAAATAGAAGACCCAGATATCAATCCACACATATTCAAACACCTGATCTTTGATAAAGAAGCAAAAAATATCAAATGGAAAAAAAGAAATCATATTTAACAAGTGGTTCTGGCATAACTGGATGTCAACCTGTAGAAGAATGAAAATAGATCCATATCTATCACCATGCACAAAACTCAAGTCCAAATGGATCAAAGACCTCAACATAAAGCCAGCCACACTGAACCTTATAGAAGAGAAAGTGGGAAGTACACTTGAATGCATTGACACTTCCTAAATATAACCCCAGCAGCACAGACACTGAGAGAAACAATTACTAAATGAGACCTCCTGAAACTTAAAAGCTTCTGTAAAGCAAAGGACACAGTCAACAAGACAAAACAACAGCCTACAGAATGGGAAAAGATCTTCACTAAACCCACATCAGAGGTCTGATCTCCAAAATATACAAAGAACTCAAGAAATTAGACACCAAAAGATCACATAATCCAATAAAAAAATGGAATACAGACCTAAACAGAGAACACTCAACAGAGGAATCTAAAATGGATGAAAGACACTTAAGGAAATACTCAACATCTTTAGTCATCAGAGAAATGCAAATCAAAACAACTCTGAGATTCCATCTTACACCTGTAAGAGCGACCAAGATCAAAAACACTGATGACAACTTATGCTGGAGAGATTGTCGGGAAAAAGGAACACTTCTGCATTGCTGGTGGGAATGCAAGCTGGTACAACCCCTTTGGATGTCAGTGTGGTGATTATGCTGAAAAGTAGGAAATAACCTTCCTCAAGACTTTTGGGTATATATCCAAAAGATGCTCAATCGAGCCACAAGGACATGTGCTCAACTATGTTCATAGCAGCTTTGTTTGTCATAACCAGAACCTGGAAACAACCTAAATGCCCCTTAACCGAAAAGTGGATAAGGAAAATGCAGTACATTTACACAATGGAGTACTACACAGCAGAAAAAAAATAATGACATCTTGAATTTTGCAGGAAAAATGGATGGAGCTAGAAAACATTATTTTGAGTGAGGTAACCCAGACCCAGAAAGACAATTATCACATGTACTCACTCATAGGTGGTTTTTAAATATAAAGCAAAGAAAGCCAGCCTACAAACCACAATCCCAGAGAATTTAGACAACAACGAGAACACTGAGAGAGACTTACATAGATATAATCTACATGGGTAGTATAAAGTAGAAAAAGACAAGATCTACTGAGTAAATTGGGAGCATGGGGACCTTGGAGGAGGATTGAAGGGGAGAGGGGAGAGGCCAGGGAGGGAGCAGAGAAAAATGTAGAACTCAATAAATGTCAATAAAAATGTAAAAAAAAATGAAAACTTGACAAGTTGGGACTGGAGAGGTGTCTCAATGGTTAAGGGCACTGTCTCCTCTTTCAGAGGACCCAAATTCAATTCCCAGCACCCACAGTGCGACTCATAACTGTCCCTAACTCCAGTTACATGATCTCCATGGTTAATGCATACACAGACATACATGTAGGCAAAACACCCATTCACAGAAAAAGTAAATAAATATTCTAAAAAAAGAAAACCTGAAAAGTATTTCCAGAATGGAATAATAACAATCTAACTGACATTGAATACCTAGCTAATTACTAACAAATAGTTCAAATAGTTTTTTTATTTTATTTATTTATTTATTTATTTTTACAGTCAAAACACCAAAATCAAGGAAAAATAAATTAGCACAAATTTTCTGGAAAAGATGAGAGCCTTTTCTCTGTAGAAGGTCCAGAATCAAAAGGTTTCATACACATGACATTAAGAAGAGATTCTCGCTGGGAATTGTTCATGCCTTGTACACTGCTGAGAGTGTGGTTTTCCTAATGTTTTGTTTATGTATTGCATAAGTCTAAGTCAGGATGGATGTATGACCTTATTTTGTTTGTCTACCACAGAACACCATATACAGACTGGCTCATAAATGCCACTAATTTTTCTCTCTTTGGTCCACACTAGAAGCTTGAAGATCAAGGTGAAGGGTCCAGTAAAGTCAATGTCTACTGTAGGCCCTACTTTCTGGTTCATATATGGAAAATCCTAGCTGGGTCTTCAGATAGTACAAGGGGCAAGTCAGTTCTGTGGGTCATTTTAAGAAGAGACTTCCCAGAGTTCCTAGCACCTGACATTATCCCACTAGGAGTTAGGACATAGCATGCAAATGTGGGGAGAGAAAGAAGCATTTATCCCATGGCAACGTTCAACAAATATGCTTTTAGTCTTACATCATGTAAACTGTCAAATTCCTTGTTCCTGATTCTTCTCTACCCATGTTTAAGATGAAAGTTCGGAAAAGAAGAAAATACTCTAACAAACCAAGGATGCTGGGGAGGAGATGACTCAGTGTGCAAAGCACTTTTCCCACAACCACAAGGCCTAGAGTCCTAATACCCAAAACACCGTTTAAAAGCAGAGATGGGATTTGGAGATGTATGACTCTCTAAAAGTTTGTAAACCAATTAGATCATATGCATAGTGACAGTCAACAAGAAAATGTGTGCCAAACAAGGTCTCAGGCAAGGCCCAACAACCAATGACATCTTATCTCTACACACATTCTAAGGTACATTCAAGCATGTATACGCACACATACGTACACACGGGGGTGGGGAGACAAACAAACAAGCAGAAGGTTCAAGGAATGTAGGAGTTGAACCCCACAGCAGAAAAGGTGACACCCTAAAATGATGGTAAGGGGGACACAGACACAGGTGTCCCAAAGGCTCTAGGGCAATCTTCTTCACTGAAATAGTTGAAAGCTCCTTTCATGTCTCAGAATTCAATGAAAGGGACAGACTCAGTAAGAATTGCTTACCAAGACACACAGCAAAGGAAATAAGCAGGGAAAGGCAATCATTAGCTCCAGTATAGGTAAAATCTGTGTAAGAAAAAAGATAGGACAATGATGTCCTCTATAATTTTTACATACTTCTGTACTATACTGATGTTTAGTCAATAACATCCGATACAAAACAGTAGCCTGAAGACAAGGAAAAATTCCAGTAACATTATCATTACTGTGCCTTTTTCATGTTTCTATCTGTTGACATACATAAATGCCATTTACAATGGCCTACAGGATTTAGCACAGGACTATACT
The DNA here is from genome assembly GCA_004026605.1 of Ondatra zibethicus. Lineage (NCBI taxonomy): Eukaryota > Metazoa > Chordata > Mammalia > Rodentia > Cricetidae > Ondatra > Ondatra zibethicus. The sequence goes on along the minus strand of PVIU01005463.1, from coordinate 92,935 downwards.
GCATAGGAATATAGTTTTGAAGCCACACTCTCCCACGTAACCTGGGTGTAGAGTAGGCAATACTATAATATCAGACACTCTGTGACATCTGCTCTATGGAACTATATAATGATTCCTTTCTCAAAATGTATCCCCATCAAGCGACACGTTGCTGTACATATTTACACGGAGGCATTTAAATATATGAATATGTAAATGTATGTTCGCATGATTTGATAAATGAAACTCTGGAAGGCTCACTATAATTAAACAGGAGAACAGGAGCAAGGGAAAGCATATCTGTGGTTACAGTTTGAGTAGGAGAGTGAACTCACCCCTCAATTCCTATAGTAGATAGAAAACAATTAAAATATGCTGTACATATTTTTAAAAAAATAGTATTTAGAGACATATAGAGAATGCCTCAAGAGGAAACAGCTACCAGGTTTCAAATGGCTATCTCTGGGAGCTTACAAAATGAAGAGGTACAGAAAACAGGCGTTTGCTTTGTTTAAATAAGCCTTGGGGTTATCTGACTCTTTAAGCATGTTTATGGAGCACTTTAATAAAAATAGAATCAAATTGTAGGAAGAATAGAGGTAACCTGATTTCCCTCTCATGACCACCCATGTTAAGCTGAGTTAGTCAGGTAGACCACCTACCACCCCCTCCTCTGTGGCTCTTCACTGTTGATCTCTTTCAAACCTGCTGAATCTGAAGATGGCGCTACATGAGTCAGACTCCTCCAGCAAAATGACCATCATTTAAGAAAGGAGGATGTACCGCGGGTGGAGAGGGCAGAGGAGAAGAAAGGAAGCATAAATGACTGAACAGGCTTCCCAAAAAGGCTGATGCCAACAGCTGTTGGGGTGAGGAGGGAATTGTCGAAAATGTCAGCTTAGTGGCAGATGTTCCAAACAGTTGCCAAACCCATGTGTGCAAATGACTCCTGAATTCTTCCGGCAGGACTTTTGTGCCCCATCCTTATCTGTTAGCAGTGTGTGGTAAGTGTTTGCACAGAGTCCTAGCACCAGGACAATCACCTGGCTCAGCACTGTCCTAATGTCGAGGAACATGAGGAAAAGGTACACTTGGCGGGCCAGCACCTTGTGACTCACTGCAGTCATGCCTCAAACGCTTTGTCATAAGTAAGACAGCAATAAAGAACCCTGGAGTCTCCAGGGTTTGCTCTGGACAGTAGAAAATAATGTATCCTTTTCATCACCTTCTGCTTCTACCAGCAGGTGTTGAAGTAAAGAGACTAGCAGTGGGGGAGCTTAAATGATTTTCCCAATGCCTCTGCCTTTCTAAAAGTGAGTATAGGCTATCTAATGGCACAGTCTGGATGCCAGCTCCTTGGGAGACTGAAGCCAGAAGATAGCAAAATAAAGGCTTGCCTGGCCAGGGGATATAGCTCAGTGGCAGAATGCATTCTTGGCGTGCTCCAGTCTCTGTGTTCAATCCCCAGTGCTGATAAATCAACCCTAAGTGTATATAATAAGTGACCAATAAATTTAGGAACTTAGGCTCAGTCCAGAGAGAGGAGTTTCAAACCACTATCTAAGTGGAGAAAGTTGAAGCAAAGGGAAAAAAAAGGTTTTCGGAAAATACAGTACCATGGTTTTTAAATGAATTCCATTTCTGTTTCTCAGAATAGGGGGCCAAATCCTCTAGGCATGTCTCTGGAATTAGAGGAAAGAAGAAATAGAAGGAACTGCGTACAGGGAAAACCAGTTCTCAGTGAGTGGAAGGAATCAGAATGGTGTATAATAAGACTGTAAAATGCCCTGCGCTCAGTGATGGAGGACACTTAGGGAGAGTAATAGCTCATACTGCCCTCATTCAACAGGTATGCCAGGGTATATGGCCCCCTGATATTTTTTAAATAAGGCATTAAAAACTTTCTTATAATAGTGTACTTCACAAAATGGAAACAAAAATGAAAATTAAAGGATGGTGGGAAGCCTGGCTGCGAACTACAGATCCTGCATGCATTGACTCATAGAAGTCTCCAGAAAACCAGGGGCAACATATTGGACCTCATATTTATGACAAAGATTTGAGTTCATGTGTGTAGATGTTAAAGGAAGGATGATCTGGCAGGAGTCAGAAGAAGACCAAGAGGACCTTGCCTCTTAACCACCAAAGAAGCTGGAAGTGATTATTATCTCTTAGCCATGGGCTTCCCCCTTTGCTTTTGATTTATAGATAATGTGTCCTAGTCGTTTATCAGACAGTGCAGCGATAAGAAACAGTCACAATGTCCAGCTCTGCCCTGCCAAAGCATGTATTCTGCCCCAATGTAAACCTGCAAGAAAACCCAGAAGCTTGATGTTGAAAAGTGACTCAAAAGAGGATTCTATTCTATTTATTTATTATTAGGAAGCTATTTAGTTTTAGTGGCAGAAAAATGATTGAGTTGTTAATAAATCCCAAATGTGTCTGAAAGTCAATGAGAAGCCCGAGAAGCCTGCAGAGCGGGAGGAAGAGAAAGAGAGAACTGGAGGAAACACTGCCTTCCTCCTGCCCCAAGGATGGACTCAACCCAGAACACAGCCGGCTAAGAATAGCCATGATGGGAGAATGAAGAAAGTCACATTTACTGTGACCTAGAAAGTTTCTCATGAGATACAGTCTTGGGGGAACACGGGGATTAAGATCCTAGGTATTGTAGACAACTGTGCCTTCTGCTGGCTGGACCCATGGTGTAGATAAGAAACTGTATAATTGGGATCAGCACTGTTTCTCTTGCCAACACTCAGGTTTTCTGCCCCAAAGGGACTCCCATTAGAGCTGGAGCATTGAGCCTCTAGCTTGGCAGGGCATGTGGGAGTGAGACTCGGATGGCTGGACTGATCTTCACCTTTGGCATGCAACTTTGGGTACATCAGAACTACTTTCTATTCCCTTTGGAAATGGCTCATTTTACTGGATAATGGGGATATCAAGACCATCTTCCAAAGGGTTAAGTGAGTGAGTCCACACAAACACTTTGAAGAATGGGTGACCCGGGTAAGGCTGTAGTTATCAGTATTGGGTTGGTGGCTATTGTCACCATTACCTAACAGAACTATTGGAATATAAGGTAGATTTGGGAAATAGTTGTTTATTTGAATACCATCTGTCATGGGAAAAGAGGGAACATGAATAAAAAATGTTGCTTGATAAATAGAAGCATGGGGGTGGCGGTACTCTTGAAGTAAACTGGGTAACTCTTCAAGTTTATACTTTGTGGAAAGTGTCCTACTCCCTTGAAAGCCCCAACCCAAGGCATCATTCTTTGCTGACAGTTTCTCACACACAGAGGAAAGACATCCCAAGTTGTGCAATAGACATGAGAGAAACTGGTTCTGGTATCTGGGATCCAAGAGACCCTTAATTAACACCAGGCCCGTTCTTGTCTTCTGACTGGCTCCAGCTTCATCAGCCCTCTAGACAGCTGTTGTGGGCTGCGCTGTGTTCTCCACATGTTCAACTTCTAGTCCAGCTGGGAGTGTGACCTGAGAGAGAAGTAGATCTACAGACACCTTCAAGCTTTGGGTTCAATGGACCCTAGGTCAGGTACTGGTGTTCTCATAAGAAGGGAGAAATTCAGTCATAGAGAAGGAAAGACACACCAAGGACACACAAAACAGTGCATGTGTAAGCTAAGCACTTGCAAGGATTCCCAACATCCCCCAGGACAGAAAAGGCAAGGACAGACCAGGACCTTCCCAAAGTCTTCATTTAATATTTAGGACTTTTAGAACTCCGAGGAATACCTTTCTGTTGTTTTAAGCCCCTGGGTATGTGGTAACTTGATACAGCAGCCTCACGAAGGTTTGCCAGCAAGTAGCACTGGTCCCATTGTGCCCTGTGCTGACTCCAGATTAGTCAGGGATGCTTTGTCCACTGAGTATCTCTTTCTTGGAATCTTTGCAAAGGAGCAGGAGGTGGCATCAGTCTGTCCTAACTTGAGCCCTGTGCACTGTTTGGCTATTCAGCATACCACAGGGAAGAGCAAGCAGGAGTCCTCATAGAAGGATGTAGTGGGAATTTTATTTCGGATCACCTTTCCTTCTGGGTGTGGTTACCTGGCATATGCTTGCACACGTAAAAAAAAACCCTAACCATCACTGATTTTACCTTTACCATTTTACCCCAACCTCTTATGAAAGTATCAAGATACTTTTTTCTCAGCTTCACCAGAAAGAGGAAAAGTAAATTAATCTCACCAAAAATTTTCCAACTTGTTTGTTGTGTATTGATGGCAAGAACAGAGACTGGGGATAAACTGATGCACAGCGATTGAAAATTCATGGTGACACATGTTTATTGGAGTCTAAGTCTGGCTCCTTACACAGCAGGTTCTCTATGTAAAATGAAAAAAGAAATGGACATTGTGCAGAATAAAAAGTGTCCATAATTTTCTTTGAATTCCAATCTTGATTGTTTCTCTCTGGGATTCTAGGGAATGACATGGTCCTCATGAGATAAGGGCATATTTTAAGTCAAGTGTGATATGTGTCATACTTGATAGTTCTAGAAATTGGACAGGAGGATCTGAGGAGAGATATTAGAAACCAGAGAAGAAGAAATGAGTAGCTTTAAAATTGGAAAAAGGACAAAAATCATTAGAAAGAAACATCTCAAGATGCAGGGCCTTCAGTCCTGTCTCGAGGCACCAGGTTAGAACACCAGGGATTGGGAGCACAGCTTAGAGAAACCCCTGCAATGGGTGTGAGTCCGCCCCTCCCTGTCTCAACTCTCCATTAGCTATCACCACGCGGGAGAAGCATACAGATTCAACAGGAGATTTCTGGACGGCAGGGAGTGTAGAATGAAGCCTTCCTCAGTTGTGCCCATGGGGGCTGCTGTGTCTAAGGGCTGTAATGATGGCCTTCTTCCAATTTTCTTCTCAGTGGAGAGCCCACTGCAGTAGGAAGCCATGGCCAGCTAGGAGATACACTGTCAGTTTCCTGATGGAGGAGATTTTGTGGAGAACCATAAGGGCCCTCTGACAAGGAGTAGGCCTTACATGAGTTCCTTCCCAAGTCTTATCAGCACTCTACCCCCTAGTGATGTCTACAGAGCAGCAAGGACTTCCAGGCTCTCTGAAACCTTCCAAGGTAATAAAGGAGGATTTATTCTTTGGGCGAGAGTGGCCACATGGCTGGTGACTTAGCACACTCAATGAGGGCTGCACCTCAGGTCTAGCTGGTTCTCACACCTTGCTCTAGTCAGGACACGATTCTTTGTAGCCAACATGCAAGGCCAGGCCCCATTCCTCAATCTGCTGCATGCTGAAACTCTTTCCTGGTTCCAGTCCTAGGGAAGGACTCTATGAAAGACCAGAGAAACCATGGGTTCTCTTGAGGAAACGTGTCCAGGAGCAGGGGCCTGTGAAGCTCGCAGTCAGTGGACACAAACGAATGACTGGAAGTATTGACAAAGCACCACAATAAATATTTTATGTTTGTCACCCAACACACACTCAAGAGCTCACACATACAAACATGACCAGATATGTGCAAAAATACAAAAATTTTCAAAATTAATGTTTATTTTATTCATTTTAATTCACTGGCCTCTCAGCCTTTGTTGTTTTCATAGACCCTAGTGTGTGAACAGTTGGAAAGATTGTGGAAGTCAAACTCCCAAGTCATCCATGAAATAAAGTATTCTTTCTTTGCTGGAAAGGCAGTGGGAATTGATAGAGAGAGACAGGAAATGCTGATATCCCCTTCCTGCTGTTCCCAAAGGGAAAGAAATTCTCATTGAAGGAGCCATGGGAATGAGGAGAAAAACACAGGGTGACTGTGACCCCCAGACTTGTACACAATAGTTCAAACGATCAAGGACAATTTCTGGATACCAAAATGGGTTTATTTATTGCTGGGTGTTGTTTTGTTTCTTGTTCCTTTTTAAATAGGGTCTGGCCCACAATGTAGACTATACTGGCCTAGACTGAAGGACTCTCTTACATTAAGAAAATATATGGTCATTTTATTGAGGCTAAAATACTGTTTTGCTTTGTGTTTTTATTTTAATCTGAAGAAGAGAAGATTTTTATTATTATTTGTTATTATCCGTTAGACTTGAAACTTTACACATTATTATTGATTAGCATTATTGCTGAATCCTCCTTGAAGCCATGCCAAGCAGCTGTCCCTCTGGTCCTACCTTCCAGGAAGGGCAAACAAAGTGCAAGGTCGGTCCCGCAGATTAATTCGCCACTGTAGGTGCTCCCTGCACACACTCCAGCTGGACTGAGGCCCCGCCATGTCTCTGCTGGCAGCTGTGCTGCTGCTCTGGGGTAAGATGTCCTGGGGCCAGAACCTCTGGGGCAGGTGTAGCATGAACGGAAACTCACAGACTCTGTTCCTATAGGTTTCATTCTAGGTCCAGCAACTGATGCAGCCACCAACGTGTTGAAGAATAGTACAGGAAACAGTGAGCATGGGTTGTGGGAAACCCCTTTGCTAATAGCAGCAAGCTAACCTTGGCTCCTTTGCACTCCAGACACTACCAGTTAACCTATCCTATGGGCAGACACTGGGTCCCTGCCAGAAATCTGGGCAAATCTGACTCTGATTTATAAGGCCATGGTTTCCTGGAACTAGCTGGACCCAATGGTTTCCTGGGGAAACCTCCAGCTGCTCAGAAATGGGATGTTTCAGTAGCTTGCCCATGTTGGCAAAAACCTTCCATGTCAGACCCATTCCCACTGGGAGCAATTGCAAGTGACAATAGGGACCTCTACCAAATTCAATAAGGCTTGGACCACTTTGGTGGATGGATGGAGATGAGCAATCTCATGGAGGTGACAGGGACAGATAGAAAGGACCTTAATGGGGTAAGAAGACAGTGGGAAGAAGTAGATGGAGGAGACTCCGCCCATGTTTGCTCATCTGTTTAGTGGGAATGTTTATGCTGCCCTCAAAGGCTTATGAATAAGTCCTGTAGAGTGCTGGGGACAGGCCTGGCACAGAGGAATGTTCTGCTCCCTGTCTCTAGCTTTCACCCCCACCCCATCCCTGCCTCACATATATTTTCTGAGTCTGGAGTTCATACTCTTGCTGCTTCCAGAGTGAGACCGAAGCACTCACTGACCCTGCTCTCCCCGCTCCACAGAGCCCTTGCCCAGACCCTGGCTTTCTGTTGAGCCAGTGTCCTGGATCACACCTGGCCTGAGCACATTCCCGATGTGCCAGGCGCCACTGCCAGATGTAGCCTTCCTGCTGAAGCGGGAAGGAGATGTTGGTTTCCCGGAAGTAGCTGAAACCGATGGTTTCCTGGAACTAGCTGGACCCAATGGTTTCCTGGGGACAGCTAAAGCCAGAAAAGGTGACAAGGAACGGGCCATCTTCCTAGTCCACAAACCGGGCACCTACAGCTGCAGCTACCTAATTCACACATCAGCTGTGCCCTCTGCGCCCAGTGATACTGTGACTATCAAGGAGTATGGTGAGTGCGCGATCCCAACACTGAAAGGCTGGGTGGAAAGACCTGATGCATTGTGTCCGAAGACAAGCTGTCCCTGGGGGTTTGGAGACAGACAGAGGGCAGTTCTTCGTGGGACCCTACAAAACCGGGTATCCTAGATTTCTGCCTCAGTGATCTTCCCTGCCTTGCAGTCATACCACCTCCATCGGTGCTGACCTCTTCTGGAAGTTCCACGGTGATCCTACCCAACATGGTACACAGGACCCTTGTCAGTGAGGCTCCACTGATGGATATTGTGCAGGGTGAGCACAAGCTGAACCTCCCCTCCATCAGCACCAGCCCAGAGCAGATCAAGTTCTACCTGAAACAATCGGATCTGGGGGATCAGAGCCCATTCACCTGTCGCTACCGTCTACACAGCAATACAGCTTGGTCCAGAGACAGTGAGCCCGTAGAGCTAATGTGGAGTGATGGTGAGCCTCACCGGGGGACTGCAGATCCAGAGCAGGTGGTAAGGTGCAAGGGGTAGTCAGAAGCGAGCAGGATAGGTACCTCAAGGCAGGATCCCCAAACCGGAACAAATTATCCAGTTAGCCTCAGTTTCCCAAATTGTCCTCAAATAGGACAATTACTACAGCAACCTTGAGATCTGCAAAGAACTGGATCACTACAAAAATCAGGCTCAGACCTTGATGGGACGCCTCTTTTCAGAATATCCTAGAAAGAATTCAACTGCCCGCCCAGGATTTGCCAAGGCTAAGTGCCTGAGGCAGTGGCACAATATTAAGTATGGTCCTGGCTGTCTTTCAGAAGCAGACAAGAAAGGAGGATGGGAGGTCACTTTAGGCAAAAGACTCAGCCACATCACAGGCTGGACCACGCATGGGTCTCTTGCTGTGCCTTCAAACTGGGCCAATGTGTCTGATCCTGTACAGAGACACTGCCGGCACCAGCGCTCACTTCCGAGCCATCAAATCAGACCATTGAACCTGATTCAATGGTGCAGTTTCGATGTACCGCCCCTAAGGCTGACCTGCGCTTTGGCCTGCACCGTGAAGACCCGGACGAGAGCATCCTGCTGCGGACGCTGAAGACAGCTGGCAACGAGGCTGTCTTCCAGCTGCACAACATCTCAGCAAAAGACTCTGCCAACTGCAGCTGCATCTACATGGAACTAGCCCCGCCCTTCTCAGGATCCGCTCCCAGCGAGTTGGTGAAGCTGACTGTGAATCACGGTGAGCTGAGCATAGCCACGTGGGTAGGAAGTCCCATGGGGTGCTCCGATAAGGGATCGGATTCCTGGGCTGTGATCCTGTGAGGGGCCCTTCTTTCTATGCTGTGCCTTAACGAGGCTTTGGACTTTGAGGTCCTTGAAGTTGCCTCCCTCAGATAAGGCATGGAACTCTGGTCTTTCTTCTCTGGAGCTGGAACTAGAAGTGGGCAGGCGAAGCAGTATTCAAGAGGGTTAGGGTCCGAGCTGTTCCTGTCCAGATGCACCCTGCTGTGCTTTAGTTTCCCTGTGCTCCAAGCATGTCAGCTCCACTCAGAAGCAGCCACTGCCTGTTCTGGCCTGGGGCTGTCCCCACGGTTTAAGCTAATGTGTAATTTTCCAGAGCCCTGGAGTCCCTGGGGTCTATTTGTTCCTCTGATTACCTCTTCGAGGCCTCCTTGGGTCAGAGGTCAGCCAGGCAGAGAGACCACACAGAGCTTCCAGTCAGGCTTAAGTTTGACCCCAGACCTTTGAACTGTGCTTCTGCCTGAAGCAGTATCCTGAAAGGTTTCTTAATCCATCTGGGGAGTCAGTGAAGCCCTGGGGTAGGCTAAAGCCTGACAGATCTCATAGCGCTTGTGATGCTGGAAGTTGCACACCTGGAAGAGATACAAATGGATACCCAAGGAGCAAGGCAACAGAGGGAGCTGCCTGACTCAGAGTGGGCAGTACGAACAAAGTAGCCAGAGTAAAGTCAATAAACTGAGTATCCTCTCTCACCCCCCCCAACCAGGGCCACCACCACCACCAAAGCTTCAGGCACTATGGACAGGTAAAGTACCTGCTGGCAGTGATGTTGTTCTACGCTGCCAGAGCAAGGTGCCCTGGGTTACCGTGGAGCTGCTGCGTGGTGGCAAAATTGTCCCTTACAGGATATACAAAATAACAAGCTCCTGGAGTGACCTGGGGCTACCCTTAGTGGGTCCCTGACATACAGGCAGCTACACCTGCCGCTATACCTCCTGGAATCCTGATCCCTTCCACTCAGAACCCAGCAACCCTGTGGAGCTCATAGTAGAAGGTATGACTTCCAGGGCTGAGGTTGGGTTTTGCCTCTTAGTCTTGGCTGGGCTGGGCACTGGTTAACTGTGTAATCCAAGCTAGTATGCAAAGTCCCTGTGGCAATGTGCTGCGTCAATTCATCCATTTCTTTGTCTAGAAAGGTGATGTAGCTGCAGACACAGGACATGATGGTATTCTTGGAAAGAGGTGAAGACGGGCAGAACTCCTATGCTTCCTTCCCACTGCAAGACGCATTTCCCTCAATCACCCTGTACTTATTAAAGGTTAAGCAAGAGTTTACTTAAAGTGTGTTCCTTCCACTTGTGGGTCCAGTGTACCTGGGGTAGGGGCTCTTGTTCTAGGCCTGGTGTAGTCAGAAGCTGCTTATTTATTTTCCAGCTGCCCAGACCCGAAATCATCAGTTAGAAACTATATTAATTAAATCACTGCTTGACCAATCACATAAGCGTATTGCTGGGTAGCTTTTATATCTTAAATTAATTCATTTCTATACTCTATGTATCACCACATGACTATGACTTACCAGACAAAGTTCTGGCATCTGTCTCCTCTGGCAGCTACATAGCATCTCCCTGATTCTGCATTCTTTCCTCCTCTATTTTTTTGCAATTTCCACCTTGCTCTATTCTGCTAAGCCACTGGCTGAAACAGTTTTATTCATTAACCAATAAAAGCAACACATAGATAGAAGTTCCCCTTTTCTGTTTAGATAAAAGGAAGATATTAATAAAAGGAAGATTTTAACTTTAACATAATAAAATTTCATATAACAAAACAGGTATCAAGCAAGAATTACAGTTATTCTTTATCTTTTATCATACCTAAGGAAAACTATAATTATAACTATCTATTCAACTCCATTAAAGACCCCAGAAGGATATAATATTACCTAAATAAACAAGAAGTACATTATAAGCAACTTCCAAAACTCAAGAATTGACAGAGACATCTTGCTACCTGGACAGTCATCCAAAGTTCTTCTGTACCATTGGGGCATCCATCTTCAGCCTACAGGCTCATAGTATCCAGCAAACTCTTCCATGAAGCATAAATTTCAAGGACAGTTTCACCCATAGTGGCAGTTTGTCAGTCACTTTCTTTTGTGTCCTGCAGAATGTCTGGCCCACTCTTTCATGAAGCAGAAACCCCGAACAACTGTCTCACCTTTAGGCAAGTTTAGCAGTCATTTTACTGTGGGTCCTGCATACCCAGCTCATAAAGCATAACATCAAGTATCCAGGCAAGAGCAGTTTCTTACCCAAATGGCTAACTAACTCCAAAAGGAGTCTCTTCAAAGCTAATCTTCCTCTTGAAGTAATTGGTGCTGTCAGGAGCAGATGTGTCTCATTGTCATAAGAAGTCCGAAGTTTTTAAAACATTTTAAATGCCATATTTCATAGGTCCTTGAAAGGTTTGAAGATTATCTATCTAACTGAAATATATCTTTATATATATAGAAAACCTAACTAACATGACTACAAGCTTGACTATTATAGATGACTATCTATTAACCTGTATTTCTTAAATATACATTACATTTTTAAATGAGCTGCACAAACACAATACCTTAATCAAGAGCAGAAATATATATATATGAAAATTGATCTTAAATTTTTATCAGTAAACCAAGATCCATACCAATGCAAAATATCCATCTCTATAGCATATCCCCCTTTTAATGTAAAGAAATATTTATAAACAATATTTAGGAATTTGGGCAGAGTTCTTTCCAAACTGCTTCCTGCTTTAGTTGGGTGATGTAATTTTTGGGGTTTTCATGGAGAATTTTCGAGTGGTCTTCGTCCATCAAAGCGCATTAGCCTGGAAGGAATCCACAAGTTCTATTCCTCTGTGTAAACGAAAGCAGAACCTCTTTTCCAAAGCAACAAATTTGGAAGTCAAGATACCTTTAAAGTATATATGTTGGTTTAACTTACCAGCCTGTACAATGAAATGTCTCTCTGTGCTTAGCTCATTCACAGTCAAAATATTAAAAGAAAACACAATAATACACATAATCCAGGCTCTGTGTATATTCCATCTTTATGTGGCTTATTTTTCTTTACTCCTTTTATCTATGATTGTCTGAACTCTGTCTCTTTAAAGACTTTGTTTTATTTTTTAAAAATATGATTAACTTTTTAAAAATAACTCTCTATACTCTTTTTTTTTCTCTCTTCCAAGCCTACATACATTTTTTAAACACACTGTGACCCCTTTGGTGGTTTGTTTCTGTCTGAATCTGTCTTTATTGCGTATATATAATTCTTTTCTGACCAAGAGTGCTTTTTTCCCTTTTTTTAAATGCTAAGTGGGCATGGCTAGCACTAACTCCACTGTCCAGCCTGTTGGCTCTGCCCAGTCCAACATGGAGGCATGTTCAGTGACAGCTCTCTGAGCCATGCTCACAGTCCCATTTTCTGGCACATAGCAGGTCTATGTTGCCATTAAGCAAGTTGTAGCACTCCGCTCACAAACACCATTTAAATGCTCCATAGCTGGACTTCCTGAAAGAGTGAGAGCTGTTTGTGCTGTTGAACCATGAAACCACTGTTTTTAAAGAAGCCACTCAGTTTTTACCACATTTTTCTCAAAGGAGCTACAGCACCCCTGCTGGCCATGATCAGACAACCCATCTGAAAAAAAATGAGACTAAACTTTGTTTTGTGTGTGTGTGTCTAGAATTCCTTTGCAAGCTCTCTCGGGTTTTATGTGAATTTAGATGGCATATGTTAGTGTGCCAATCTGCAGTCAGGGGCTGTTTGTTCATTTTACAGTTGCCCATATTTGAAATAATCACATAGAAACTATGTTAATTAAATCACTGCTTGACCAATTACTTAAGCTTATTTTTGGCTAGCTTTTATATCTTAAATTAACCCATTTCTATTAATCTGTATATCACCACATGGCTTTGGTTTACTGGGCAAAGTTCTGGCATCTGTGTCTTCCAGCGGCTGCATGACATCCCCCTGGCATCTCCCTGACTCCACCATTTTTCCTTCTCTGTCTGCATGGAATTCCTTGCTCTATTCTGGTAAGCCACTGGCTGAAACAGCTTTGTTCATTAACCAATAAATGCAGCACATATACAGAAGGACTTCCCACACCAGCCTGGGATCCAGTGTCCTTAAAAGGAGTAGGCTCAAAATTGAATCCTAAGGGCAAAAAGGTGGAGGCCGGGCCCTGATCGCACATTTCTCAAGCTCTCTTTCTCTTGCTCTCCTATGTCTGGTTGCCTCTTAGTTCACAGGCACTTTCCCCACTTCCAGCAGGTATGTACATGCAGCCAGGCGCTCTGGCCACACCTATCTTAGTTTGGAAGGGTCTATTCCCACCCTGGCAGTAGGTTAGAAAAATGATACATTAAAGAGCTTTGGCTGTGTTTTCGTTTTTTTATGAATAAGCACTGATGGGTGTCATCGGAGTGTGTCCAAATCAATGCATTATCTGAAGTGATTCAACTAGAACAAACCAAAACAACAAAACATCTTCAGAGCTGAGCCAATCTTTTGTTCCCTTCAAGCCTCAGTGGAGCCTGAGACTAAAGCTTGAAGGGCTGATCCCTGAAGCAGAGGTGGCCCTCAGCTCAAAACTACCCTGTATTCCAGCCTTGTATCCCAGCATTCCGCTGGTGCTTCAGGTCCCCATGATAACTCAGAAACACTCCATGCCTCCCTGTGGCCACTGCTCCTTCAGTGCCTTTGTTCAGAGGGCCCTTCCTTCTCCTTTTACCTCTCACATGCTTACTAAAATACTGACTCATGCTTCAAAGCTGAAGCATTGTTCCATTATTTACTTTTTCCAACAAGTTCTAATTGGAAGTTAAGGAGCATAATTCAGATGCCAATTTGGTTCATGGAGACACCAAAAATGAACAACACATGGTCCCTGTTCTTAAACAACATAGAGTATAGGGCAGGACAAATGGTTTAGTGAGTAAAAGCTCTTAACCCACAAGCAAGACCACCTCAGTCGATACCCATAGTCCATAATGAAATGAATAACTAAGAAGGATGTGGTGGCAGGCATCTATAATCCCAGTATTCCTACAGTGAGAATGAGGGGAGACAGGAGAATAGAACACCTCCAGGCTTGGAGGACAGAGGGATGTAAATAAAGAGACATCCTGTCTCAACATGAGAGAATAAGAGAACAAACTCCCCACAGCTGTCTTCTGATCTGTCTGGACACAATTATGTATACACCTATGTTCACATATACACATATAATAATAAATCAATAGTTTAGTTATGTGCAGTAAGATGCACTCATAGCCAGAGATGTAGTGCAAGAATTCTAGTGAGTTCACAATGCTGAGCATAGACCTCCATCTTGAACTCCTTGAGAACATTATAATAGGTCCTACTGACACAGCCTGAGATGTGAAGGAGAAGACAGAATTCTAGAAGATAGCAACCATTTCACCTAACATCATTATTCCCGATTTAGAGATGAGCAAACACTGAGTGAGTGTCCCCAAATGCTGAGTTAACAAGCAGGAGAGCTGTTTTTTATCCCAATGCATATCAGCCTAAGGCATTCTCTAACTCATTTACTCAGCCTGGCTTTAACTTATCCTGGGAATCTGGGCACAAAGGATCCAGGAGATGAACATTTTGTTTTTGTCTTGAGACAGATCTCACTATACATACAAGCTAGTTTTGGACTCCTGATCTTCCTAATCCTCCTGTCTCAGCATCCAAACCACTGGGATTACAGTCATATGTCACTGTGCTCAGTCCTACTGTGAAGACAAAAGAACCAGAAGAAACAGAGCAGAACAGGTATGGGCTGTTCTACACAGGGCCAAACCCTAAGCACAGAGGTTTATGCTGGAAGCCAGTTAGTGTGGGATTGGGAAACACCCTGAAGGGATACATTTTTCCTTAAAGCTGGGGTGCCATGGTGTTCAATGAGAGCATGTGTGTGATATGAGATGATCACTGCTGATTTGAAAGTGGAACAAACTTGAGATGATTTCTGAACCATTTGATCACTAGGGAAGTGTTTTTTTGAAAACATAATGTGGGTCTTCTCTTCTATACAATGGTGACAACTTGATTTACATATTATAGGACTGTGATAAAGGTCAAATTAAGTAATAACAAGTGAGAGAGTATCAAATCCATTTCATGATACACCACATTAGCTGAATTCTCATGAACTTTTCCTATGTCTTGCAAAGATTTCCTACCCTGCTAATGAGGTGGATCTGGGCCTATTCATTTCCCCTGCCACAGATCAGACAAGAGGCTGAGACCCTTTTCCATATGTCAGGAGAGGTCCTGGTCACAACCTTGTCATGGAGTGACTTGGGACAGATCCCAAGGGCACTGAGCAGAGCTTGTTAGAGACAAAACAGGAGAAATAGGGTTCATCCTTAGCAATGGACCAAGGGAACAAGGAACCATCCATCCCCCGTAGAAAGGAACAGTTAATTGTAACATTAATAATACTTAGCATAGGCCCAGTGTTCTCTCAAGCTAATTAATTCTGCTCCAAATCCCAGAAAACAAATGACTGGGTGTGTCAGAGGAGAGCTCTGTTTCTGAATTAGGGATGTGAAGAAGCTCAGCCTCCACAATGTCTGATGAAGAAAAAAGCTGTGTCACTGCTTCCTAGAGCCAAGATACACTGGACAAAAAGAAGCCATTAAGCCCTGGTGGGTATTCAGCCTTTTACCAAGTCTGTCTTCAAATGAGTACAATTACCCAAGGAAATAACAACACAAAGAAATCCCATTTTTGTCATTTTTATTCTAAAAATGTCCCAAGAGACAGTACCAAGAAGTCAAATTTTCTTTCCAGCTAGTATGATGGTTGAAATCGGTTTTATTTTGGAACTTAGTGTTAAGCCCTTGTGCCACGACATGACTCACAGTTAACTGTTCAACTCCTCAGCCCTATACTCCGTGTGCTTTGTCAACAAAAATCTGAGGATGCTAAAGAAACTTTCTTTACTTACATATCAGGAGATTTTCAACTATGAGAGACTAGAAGAGACAGATCAAGTACAAAATAAGGATATATCATCCAAGCACAAAGACAAAGCAAAACAAAACAAAATCAGATATGTGAACCTCGTTTCTGGAGAAACCATACTAACTAAAATGTTTGGAAAGATGGTGAGATGGAGCAGCACCGTTGGGAGCCTGAAACTTCATCCTCCAGGCATGATGGGACCACTGCTGCTTGAAATCACAGCAGAGCTTGAAATCTGCCAGCGAGACACTCTCCAAGTACCGGATGATCAGGCCTATAACATAATACTGTATGACAGGAGTCATCTGCCCCTCAGCGGAGAGTCCAGTCAGCATTCTCCTGCTCCCTGAGCGTGGGCAGTGCTAGAGTTAGAGATGATACGTGGTGGAATTGGAACTCTAGTGAAAGTGCACCATTGGTGAGTTGTCACCAGTACCAGCATGGAGTTTTCCAATGACACAGTTCTCGTTAAGTCGCCCATGTAAGTTATAAGTACCCCTCACCCATGCTCCTTTCAATAACCCCACACACTCGTTGGTTCAGGAACTAGATTTGGATGGAGACATACCTGAGGTCTGCTGGTGTCCAATCTGAACGAAGCAGGCATTTCTGTGTATCTTCCCTGGGAAAGTCATACAACTGTTGCTCAAGTTCACATGGGATGTACAGCTTCTTTACAGTCAAGGAAAGCAAAGTGCATGTGGAACCTGACCATGATTCCCTGAGGTTGGGGGCTTTAATTTGACAGTGGCATGTGCCATTACAATGAGTTAGTAGCAACACACACAAATGTGGAGATGCATGTATTAGACCAGTAGGGCCACAGGAATGAATAAGGATTAAGGAAATATGAGACTTCATTTGCCTTGCAGGATAGTGACAGGGCTGGTATCTTCTTCCAAGATCTCTCGCGTGTGGTGGTATTTCAATTGGGCTGGATTGAAACCTCAGATGCTAAACCTTGGACTGTATCCCAGAGAGGTGAAGGACATTATCAGGCCTCATTCTGGGCAGGTGACCTGGTACCTAGAGCAGCCTGAGGGCAACCCGACTCTAGAATGTTCTATTGGAAAAGTAATCTCAAAAGTTTCGGCTCCTGCTATTGAGGTAGGCATGACACTGTCAAGGGGGTTTCACAACCTCCTCTCTGAAATGCAGAAAACATTCTGACATAAACTTCGGAAGAATGTAACCCTGTCATAAATCCTGGCGGGAAGAGGCACGTCTTTTGAGAAGGCACAGCCATGCTCCTAATACAGACTGCCAGTCATGTGACACACATTTCTCTAAGGAATGGAACTGACCTCTGTCTCTTTAATGGAAAATGTCCTCTGCAGAGGTCCCCAACCACAGTAACATTGTGTGGAGACAATCTCCCTGTGACACCTGTGTCCTACATTCTCTCTTTAAACAGTAAGTATCTGATGTGTAGCTTGTCAGATGTGGTTTGTAGTTGTAGGGTGGGGAGGTTTCTGGTGTGTCTATAATGTGCTGCTTCTTATATGGAATTCATATGTGGTCTGTGAAAAGTGCAGTGGATGTAAGAAAACTCAGTTCTGTGTCTTTGCTCCCAGAAATGTGATTGATGATCTCTGTTTCAATCTTAATGAAGAGAGAAAAGTGCACGATTTATTTATTCATAATTATTAATCAAGCATAACTACAGGATAGCAAGCACACTCTATGCTTTGGGAGTCAATCGACAACAGGACATTATATCCTTTCCCTGATGGTGTAATTATAAATAAGACTGTCACTATTCAATCACCTATGCCCAAACTTTGGGATCATCCCAGAAGTTTCTTCCTTCTTCAGTTCTATACATCAGTTATTCTAGATAAGTCTGTCTACAGAACTTCTTCATCCCTATGCCTGTTGGACAGATAAAGCATTCACTTCCTAGGAGCACCCTGCCTCTCATATAATCATGCATGTTTCTTCTCTCCCTTGATCCTCACTGAGTTTTCTCAAACATAAATCTAATTCAGCTACCAGCGTGTTACATGATCTTCCCCAATTTCTGGGAATCGTTACTGTAACAATAGCTAATGTCAACTACTTCCTATGTGTCAGTGACTGTCCTAATGCCTTCACTAATTTGACTCATCAGGTGAGTTTCATAACTAGCTTCACTTACAGTCATTCATTATCTTTTAATGGACAGCTTCGCTCCTGCCCACCCACGTTCTCCTTAGTACCATGCAGGCAGGTATGTTGCAAGGAGGGGCTGCTTGTTTGTCCCGGCTGCCCAGCTAGCCTAGCCCTGAAATAACCACACAGAAACTGTATCAATTAAATCACTGCTTGGCCCATTAGCTCCAGTCCCTCATTGGCTAATTCTTACATCCTAATTTAACCCATTTCTATCAATCTGTGTATCACCACGTGACAGTGGCTTACTGGGTAAAATTCCCAACGTCTGCCTCCGGTGGATCCATGGCATCTCTCTGACTCTGCTTTCCTCCCAGAATTAAGTTCGGTCTTCTCCACCTACCTAAGTTCTGCCCTATCAGGCCAAGGCAGTTTCTTTATTCATTAACCAATACAAGCAACACACAGACAGAAGGGCCTCCCACACCACAGGTATATGAAAGCCTATGAGATGCACTTCCCAAACTGCTGTGTCAGCTGCCTTCCCTGAGGCTTGGTTGAGAAGTCCAAGAAATGAGCAGTGAGTTTCTTCTTCTGGTGCCTTCTCCAGTGGTAGGAGTTGAAGCGTATTCTCTCATGTATGTTACTGCAGGGATCACTGGAGAGCAGCACCCTCCAGGAGTTCAGCGACAGAAACCTCCCATGTCTCTCCTAAATACTGAGCCACATTCTCTGAACCAGAGTGACTCCCTTCTCCCTCTCATTTCTGTATCTCTACCAAAGCGTTGCCACAATTTCTCACCATCGAGTGTCTCTTTGCTGGAAATATCTGCAGGGCTTCTTACTTTCTTCACTGGGCACCAATAACTCATTTAATGCACAGAGAGGTTAAGTAGTGTGTTCCAAAGTAAACAGCCAGGCAGTAACCTAAAGTCCCAGTTTAAAAAGAGGCAAAACCCAGATGTAAACCAAGCCAGGGCCCTCTAAGCACATTGTGAGAAGACTCAGTTGCTGTTTTTCTCTCTCCACC
Organism: Ondatra zibethicus; assembly: GCA_004026605.1. NCBI lineage: Eukaryota > Metazoa > Chordata > Mammalia > Rodentia > Cricetidae > Ondatra > Ondatra zibethicus. Next base: position 74,133 of record PVIU01005463.1, on the reverse strand, counting down.
TACATCCCACAGTTGAGTGCAAGGTGCAGGGGGCTCTCAAAGGGGATTGTTATGTGGCTGAGATTGCTAATAAATGGATGGGTATGCATCACTCACACTAGCTCCACGTAAACCCCCACTGTGATCAGCAGCTGTAGTGAATGTTGGGTCAGTGAGTGAATAAATAATGATCAAATGAAGATGCTTCAAGTCTGGAACAAATCAAGCTGGGGAAATGAGTGTCTCCCTGCCTCTCTACCCTTGCTGCTCTCAGACCCTGAGCCTGGCTGCGCCTAAGAAGCTGAACACTCCCATCTATTATATAGTATAAACAGACCATAAGCACATATTTATTAAACAAATAAATCACAAAAGCAATCAAAAGTGCAATCAGTCACACAACTGTGTGATGGTGTTGACAATTCCAGTTTATTGATAAACATTTTTCCAGGAATAAGGTGCAAAAGCAAACCATTGCATTTTCCTAAAACAACAACGAATAGGGCCTCTAACAGAACAGTCAGTGAATAATTAGACATTAATGTCTCTAACCTGAAAAAAATAGAACTCGTTCAATATCAGGGGGTTCCTGTGAAAACAACGTGTCACAGATTCTAACCTATTTATAACCTAGGACCACAAATGATCTGTTGCTAAAAGAGAAAAAAAATCTATTAATCTCCCAACACAGGGAGTAATTTTATGTTTTGAATAAAAACAAAATAAGCAACATTAAGGCGGGAAATGAATCAGACGTGCAGTAATTAGTTTGAAAGAGCCAGATTTTGCTGCCTAACTCTCCCTGCAACTCCAGCCTCATCCATCAAAGTAAAGTGCATCGGATGACGTGGGGATTTTTCCATTCCATCTTCAGACTGAATTAGCCAGTTGATCTGAATGGTGATTTGACAGGACGCTGGAAGGGAAACATGGGTGATAGGATTATAGCAGAAGTGGGAGAAAATGCCTAGTAAACTTTGGCGGTGCCCCAGCTCTGTGCTTATAACCCTTTCCCTTGTGTTGTAACCCTTCATTCATTCCATCCTCCCTTCCCTTGTGTTGTAACCCTTCATTCATTCATTCCATCCTCCCTTACCTTGTGTCGTAGCTCTTTATTCATTCATTCCATTCTTTTCTCTCTGGGAGATCTTGAGAAGCTATAATTTCTTTTACTAGAATCTGAGAGGGATTATGTGCATTTTCTAACTCATCTTTACAGATTTCAAAAGCTCAGCCCGAGATGGTGGCTGATTTGCTTATGTTGGTACAACACAATCGACTGAAGCTCCAGGACCAAGTTCCTGGGCAACTGTCCCCAGCCCTGTGTTACACAGCTCAACAATGTTAGAAGTACAGGCAGAGATGACAAAGCAGGTCCTTGCTGAAGGCAGTCTTGATCTCCAGAGCCCTTTCTGGGTGGGAGCCCTCCTGTATATTCATGTTGTAGAGGGCCGGATCTTCCTTTCCCAGGCTCCACATTCTGCGCGCTGTTCAGTCGTCCCTCCTAAACTCTTGTCCATGCATGCAGTCTTTGCTCTGCTTTCTCTTGCTAACACTTTCTCCCTTCCTTACTTTGGCACATCCTGATAAGAGAAGATCTTTCTAGAATAGTTCAGTAACTGGTTCAGTGGTAGTACAAGTGGAATAAGCCCTTCAGTTGTGCTTAGGCGCCTGGAACAGCTCCCTTTTCTAGTGAGCAGGGAGCTCTGTGAGCAGGTTGCAGGTGAGCAGAGAGAAATAAAACACACTAGAGGGTTCCACTCTATGAAAAGCAAAAGAAAGCATAAAAACAAAAGCCCAGTGATTTGTTTAGAACAGAAAAGGCAAGAGATGACATTACTAGTTAATGTATATTATTGTATATTCTAGTGCATAAATTTGAATATTTTGATAACGTTGGTGTTTAAACCCAGGGTCTTTGTGAACTTCACCTTGGAGTTACAGCCCCAGCTCTATACAAGCCTTTTGTATGACATTTTGTGTTAGGAGACATACATTATATTCATAAGAAAAGCAGCACATACTTGCTAATTTTAATAGAAAGTAATACACATAAAGAATTGTCCTGCCTACCTGAGAAACAGTTTAAGAAATTCTGCCCAAGTGTTCTCTATGACCATGGAAATACTGGACTGTTGAGCAGGGCCTGTTGCCCCAGGTTTTTGTGAATGACTTTGTTTTCTTTCTCTCCCCCTATAAGCTTTCAAGGATAGATGTTGGGGGTGGTCTTTGTGGTTTTCACAGGTTTATATCTATGAAATATTTTCTGCCAGTAAGGGAAGGACCAAGTAGTGAGACTTTCTATGTCTCAGCTGATTGTTGAATGACAAAGGCTATCCCGTATTGGAACACAGTCCAAGAATGGAGTTGTATGAGGAGAATTCTGGGTGCTTGTGAAAAAACTTCAAGAAAACCAGACAAATGTCTTGTGACCTCAGTTTCTTCCAAATAAGAAATTGTTTTTAGTCTGTGCTTTCCTGCTCTTCCCAGGTGTAGTGGAGAGGAGTGAATTTATTCCAGATTATTCATTACAACTGGCTAGTGTTATCTGTTTATATGCCTCTGTGGGAAAACATGTTTTTCTTTGCCATGTATAGCTTGTCTGCCCCATGGGGCTTGCCCTTGTGATTGTACACTTTATACATGTGACCCTCTTAACGCCCAGAGTATACATTGTCTAATGCTCTGACTAAAGTTGGCTATTGCATGAGACTTTAGTCAGCCTCATTTATAGACCCCGTTCTCCAGGTCCCACTACTTCTAGAGTGGGGAGTAAACCTGTTGCTGACCGTCCTAGCTCAGAAAGGCAGGTGTGATTTCTGCTACTTCAGAAGCTCAATCAGATTTTGTCCTGTGCCCAGGCTAACACAGGTGGGCAGCAGTAAGTGAGGAGCAGAGAGAACCAAGCCCTGTCTTCTCGCCTGCGCCCTTGGTGACATATGTGTCTCATTATGCCTCAGAGTTTGGAATCATGGCCTCAGGGTCTCACCATAGGAGCTCAGGTAGTGATGAAGTCAGTACAGAAATGGTAAAGTAAAAATGAAGTCAATGAGTGCATTCTAACCCCATTAAACCAATGTTCCTTTTAGAATAGGATACTTGGGCCCAGACATAGACTATATAAGATGATGAAATACAATGTGAGACTCAGAGAGGAGATGGTCATTACAAGGTAAGCAGGGGGGTGCTGGACAGATATTTCCCCCAGAGCTTTCCAATGGAATCAGTCCTTGACCTTGAACTTCCATCCCCCAGAATTCTAAGAGAAAAAAAACCAAACTATTGTTTGAATCAATTATTTGTTATGAAAATCCGAACAACCTAAGAGGATACTGTCTTAGTTAGCATTTCTTCTATTGCTGTGAAGAGACACCATGACCACAGAAACTCTAGAAAAGGACAGCATTTCACTGGGGCTGGCTTGCAGTTTCAGAGGTGTAGTCCATTATCTTCACGGTGCCATGCAGGCAGACATGGTGCTAGAGAAGGCAGCAAGAAATGAACTGTCAAACTGGGCGTGGCTTGACCATATATGAGACCTCAAGGACTGCCTCCTCAGAAACACACTGTCTCCAACAAGGTCACACCTACTCCAACAAGGTCATACCACCTAGTAGTGCCGCTCCCTTTGGCCCAAGCATTCAAACACATGTGTCTGTGGGGGTTATACCTATTCAAACCACCACAGACATATAAAAGTCAATTTTGGTGGCAGAAAGATGGCCTTTGGTGCACAGAGAATTTGTGGTAGTGGGGGTTGGAAGCTGGAAGCTCAAAGGCAGATGGAAGAGAAGGTGGGTTTAGGATATGGGTCTATGAAGCTGGCTTGCTTTCTGCCTGTACCAGCCCTGCTTCCACAAATAGATCCATGGCACAAATTATTCAGAAGCATGCTCATTGAAGCCAGAAATGCATTATTTAATTTTTTTTGCAACAGATGCACCTTTTAAATTCAGTTTGGGTTTAGGCCAAAATTACAATATTAAATTTTAATATTCAGTCATGAGCAAGGGTTTCCATTCCTTGAACACACACTCACTTTCTCATCCAGAATAGGCTGGGAGGCAAGAGGAAAGGGATCAAAGTGGAGTCTGCTGGGATGGATGTACCTATCTCTGCATCTAAGTGGTCATGTGACCTAGAACCAATCAGTTCCCTACTGGAGAGTATGGTTGCATCTTCTGTGGAGTAGTGGGAATGGCCTGGGTGTTTTTTTTTAAGGTTCCTACAGCTGATTGTGATCTCAAGTCTGTGTATCTCATAGAGTGGAGGGAGGTGGATGAAGAACAACAGACAGCAGCTGAGCAGGAATTGACCTCGTTGTCAAGCTGGGATGGGTCTTGGAACACCACGAAAATGAACATTGCTCAGCCCTGGTAGGTATAATAATGGCCTGAATAGGCTTTCTGAGATGGCTGAGATCCCTGCACAAGAGAATTTCATAGCGGCTGCTCTCTAGCCCCTCCTGTAAATGACAAAAGGTAAACATAATATACGTGTCAAAATGAAAGATTTCCTGACTACATAATCTTAGATAATTTCCTCTGGTTCTGCTGCTGCCTATGTGTGGTTGTGCAAGAGTGTGGATATCACACATTTGCTTTTGTTTCCAAAGCAAGTTCTTCGTCGTTCTTTCGGACAATGGTGCTTGGGAAAGTGGGCTTTTTAGTATTGCATTTCCCTGTCTTCTGTAAGGGTTACCTTTGGATTTCTGCTGCTGGCAAGAGCACACAGTGATACCAATTTTACAGTCCTTGCATCCCCCCCTTCAATCCCCAAATAGACAGTTTCCTTGCATCTTCTTCCACAGGTATTCACCATTAACATCATTTTCTGTGAGGAAACCGAAGGCTGGGGAGGCTGTTCAACTTCCATTAAGTGCATACAGCTGGCAAGTATTGAGGCTAAAGTTAACCCTGAGTTTGTAATCTCAGAATTTAGAGTTTTGAGCTCCACTGTCTACTGCTACCACCTCAAAAAAGAAGGTAGGTTCTTGTTAGTACGGCTGCCTTCCCAAGGATTAGCATGCTAACCCAGAGTAGGAATGGTACTACCTCCTTCAGAAACAGTCTGCTGAGTTTTAACAGTGCCACAAAATGGAACATCTAGAACAAAACAGGGAAGAAAGGAGACTAGCACCTAACGTACAAGTTTAAATTCTGAACTAAATGGGCTGCATGTTTGGTAACACGCAGAGAGTTCTGTTGTGTCTGTTTCCTATTGATCCTGTAGCAATTACCGTGCATTCAGAGGTTTAAAGCATTCCTGGTTTATTACTTCATGGTCCTGTAGTTTGAAATGGCTATCGTTGGATTAATAAAAAGGTGTCAAGACTGCATTTTTTGATGTCTTTAGGATTAAAGGAGTGTGTGTGTGTGTGTGTGTGTGTGTGTGTATTTTTTCCAACTTTTGAAGGTTATCCATATTCTTTAATTCTTGGGTTTGTGGCCCCCTCCCTTTTGTTCAAAGAGCATGATACTGGATCAAGACCTTATATTACTATTTCTAGGATTCTACCCCTTCGATACCCTTTTACCCCATTAAGGGTCAACTTTATGTGTAAGATTATATTGGGCCAATCGGGAAAACCTAAGTTCATTGACTTACTTTTAGGCCAGCTGATTAGAAACCAGGATTATACCTGTCATCTTAATTATCCTCTGCCATGCAGAATAACATATTCAGATACAGGGACTCTTAAAAGATGTGTTATTCTGGATGTTAAAACTATGTATTGGGTAAAGACTGAGAACCGTCTTGTGATTTTTTTCAGTCTCTTTCTCTTCTCTTTCAGAAGCGCATAGTGTGTAATTTACAGATGGACACATATGATACTTGAAGTCCCTTTTCAAGTGATGTGCAAAAAGAAGTTGCCTTAGTCAGTGTCCCGTTGCAGTGAAGAGATGCCATGACCAAGGCAGCTCTTATCTAGGAAAGCATTTAATTGGGGGCTTGCTTACAGTTTCAGGGACTTAGTTTATTATCATGGCAGGGGGCATGGCGGCAGGCAGGTGTGGTGTTGAAGAAGTAGCTAAGAACTAACTATACCCTGATCTGTAGGCTGAAAGAGAGAAAACAACTCTGTCTGGTGTGGGCTTTTGGAACCTCAAAACCTACCCCCACACTTCCTCCAACAAGGTAACACCTCCTAATCTTACTTCAAAGCCTTTCAAAGAGTTCAACTCCTTGGTTTGAATACATTTACATTTTTTCCTAATAGAAGCAAAAATAACTGAAAAAAAAATCAAGGTGGTAACAATCCTTGACATATTTCCGTAACTCTTCATGCCATGGACTCACGTGGCTTCCACACAGCTAGTGCAGAAAGTCCTCTTACGTACACAGCACACACACACACACACACACACACACACACACACACACACACACACACACACACACACACACTACCTGATGACTTGAAAAGCTAAATGACTTTCCAGGTAGACTAAAACGCAGGTACTGAATCCAGAGTTCCTTTAATACAAAAGCCTGTGTTCTTAATGACTGTTTCCACAAATGTGGGTTAAGAGCTGACATGGAGCTCTGTTGAGGGGAAGATAGTAAGGAAACAGAGAACTTGATCTTAAAGAGAACAGATCAAAGTCCTACAAAATATCCGTTAGATGGTGGTTCTGGCCTTGGCTCAGCTACTTACAAAAGAAGAAAGGCCAATTATCTGAGTCTGTAGACTCCAGGCTCTTCATCTACGCAGTAAGATCATGAGATCCCTTTGGCTAATCATAGACGCTCAGACGCAGTCACTTAAACCACAGTTGTTACAGTTTAGCAGGGAAGGGGGCTGTGTAGCTAAAAAGAGGCAAATGCAGGTCCTGTCGGGATGGCGGTGTGAAGATAAAAATGCTCTTAGGAGTGAATACTGTGAAGCACAATGATGTATATGAGTATCTACGGGAACGCCATCACCTTACTATGCTAAAAAAAATTTCTCCCACCCCATCTCACACACAAGTCCCAAAAGACCAAAGGTGGAAGTGCCAATTAGGATTGAGATTAGTTTTGTTGCTCAGAGATACTGACTGGGTACAGACGTCCCGGGACTTTAATATCCAGCCAGCAGAGGGTGGAAGAGAGATGACTTGACCCAGGATGCTGTGAGCAGCTGCAGCAGCAGAATGCATCCCCTCTACCCACATCCCACTATCAGATTCGTCTTGAGGCTGCACCTAACTGCAAAGGAATTTGGGGAATGCCGGTCAGGTGTGTCCAGGAACAAGAGAAAAGCGCCTTTTTAAGGAACACGTGACTACCACAAAGACTGAGGGATGAGAAATATTTTTTTTTAAATGATTAGAAGCCTGAGCAAGCCTAAAAGAAAGAAAAGTCTGTAAGAGAAGAAAGAAAACATCTAAAGGAGTTTGGGGTGAGCAGTGTTGTGTGGCCTCCGTTTTATTGTGCCTAAAAATACCTCTAGTCTGCTCTTTTGTTCAGTAATGACCGTCCATGAGTGGGCACATTTGGAGAGAATAAGAACAAAGCTAACATGTGGGTTGCAGAAGGAATAATTCTGAAACCGTGCATGCTCCTTTCAATTCTTATGGCACTTGTCAAAACATGACTGTCGCTCCTGTTGGATTACTGCCTCCACAGCAGATTCTCAGCCTTCCCCCCAAAATAGCAGACCTCTTTTGAAAGGGAATGCCACTAACTGAAGACACTAAAGGCAGAGTCAAGATGAAGACCCAGCTTCTAAGTCCAGGTGCCCCACGGTTTATTACAGGAGTGAAACATGAGACAGGAAGAATGTGACCCCCGAACACCTTACGGACTGGCAAAATACCTTGCTTTGATCTCCTCTCTACTGCTGACTTGCTCTGTCTGACTAAATTCCCACAAGCCTCAGTAAAATAAATGCCTCTTTATCCATTTACAAATGAGGACTCAAAGTACCTAGAACATGGAGCCAGGACCAAGAATCCAGACTGCTCATAATATCAACAACAACATCTGAATAACTTCTTGTAATGTGCCCAGGAGAAGACTCAGAACATCACCTGAGTTACTAATCTTTGAGGCAAACAAACTGGGAGTGGGGAGCCAAGTAGTATTCCTGCTTGGAGGATGGGAAAACCAATGTAGGAAAGGTGAGTGATTTAATCTTGTTTTTCTCAGCTATTGTGCACTAAGTCCAGGGTTTACTTATCAGTGTTCTGAGAAGTCTGGACTGAACCTCTTCTCCCCTTGTGTCTGCTTCAAACCCATCTATCAGTTACAACCCAGTGATTCTTGGCAATACATTAGCCTTGCATGGACCCACAAAAACTCCCCAAAGAGAGGATGTATTCTGTTATAATCTTTACATCTTGAACTGTTGTTTTAAAAGTTCTTACTATTTGTCTTACAAAAGGACAAGTCTCTTGGTTTGTCAGGAACGGGTCTAGTTCTACCTCTTAGAATTATTCATCCAGGAGAATCCTCATTCCTGCACAAGTCAAGACTACTGTTTCCCTATAGTGATTCTGAGATATTGGTCCACCTACATCTTATAAGAGATGCTCTTCTCTGTCCTGGAGAGAGAAAGACTGATGGTACACATCCTCCAGATTAAACAAAAACATGAAATAAAAGGAGGACACGACCTCTCCTAAAGTACGGAGATATAAAGGGAGAAAGCAGGCAGAGAGAAGAGTCCAGGATGAACATGGCTGTCAGACTAAACCAGACCATGAGAGCTGAGAGGGAGGGAAAGCAAGAAAGAAACCACTCACTAAGAGAGGCAGCTCAGGCCAAGAGATCAAGAGATCAGCATAGCCCTGATGACTGAGTTATATAGAAACCAGGCTAGGGGAAGGGAGGCAGAAGCCCAGCCCCTGGGAGGGAGAGGCTTAGAGTGTGGGGTAGGACAAGAAGTGCTAAGTGACATTTGTCCTGGGTTTGAGACCTAACACAGATTTAACCTTGCGTCTCAGTTGGTCAAAGCTAGTCAAACTAGGAAGCAATGCCATTGGCAGCAATGAGGAACCATCATGTCAGTGGGTTATGGAGTTTTGGCCCCTATAAAGGCTTGATGGAGTAAAGGGATCATCTTTTACCTCTAATAAGTTGCCTAAGAAGTTCAGTAGGACTAGCCACCCTTAGAAATTAGCAAGTCTGTGCCTGGTCTGCACTGCTCCTGAAACAAAAGGAAGAAGGGAAGCCAGGGGCAGAGGCTGAGATGAGAAGCACTGCGGTGAGCGGGGGAGGGGGGACAGTATTCTCCAGCGCTGGGCAGCCGCAAGTGCTGCCACCCTAGACTGTCGCAAAGGAGGCCGCCCAAGTAAATCAGCTGCAGAAACGTCAGAGTCTGAAACAAGAGCACACCCATAGGATATACGTAGGGGGAAAGGTTACCTGGGCCACCTGAAATTTCATTTTAGGGTTTTACTCCTTGAACTGACCACCTATAATAAAGTTTTTCTGTCTCTGTTTCTTAGGCTGAAGCAGAACATCAGAGCAGATGGCTCTCATTGGTCTTCGTCATGTGCTGCTCTGTTTCCAGTGAAGGCTCCGCTCTGAGCTCACAGATGGACGACACCTGGCTGCCTCTCTTGGTGATGGAGCTCCAACAACTCTTCCTTTGAGAAGGATAGCAGTGACATCATGGCCTCCCAGCCCCATGACCTCATCTAAACCTGCCCACCTCCCACAACACTCCTCTTCCACAGGCCTTCCCTGGTGGTGTCGAGTGAGGGGGATTGGTTTCAGAGCTCTCTCCTCTGGAATTTGGCAAGAGGCCTCTGGTCAGTGGTAAACCTCACCTGTAGATTCACTCCAGGCTCTGCCACTAAGTGTGTTTTTGCTGAGATGGCATTTGGGAGACAATGCAGTTCTGATAAACTTTTCATCTCAGAATAATTTTAAATTCACTAGACAGTTGTAAAGACAGCACAGAGGGCACACACATGTCTTTTACCTAGGAATATCTTTTGTCTTGTAATTTGGACTTTGAGTAGATAGTTCAATTACCTTGAGTCTTGGATTAAGAAAAAGATCAACACCGAGTTTCTGCTACCTCCGTGTGAAGTGAACTGCACTCATGGCGCATAGGGGATCAGTAGCACACCTGAGTGTTTAACAGATGGCAGCATCCTTCCTCTACAGTTTGTCTTTGTTGTCACTTGAAGGACTGTGTTTACCATTATCGACTGCCTTTTGTACTTAATCAGTGTGCATAGGGGCCTGGGGAGATAGTTGAGTCCTGAAGTGCTTGCCTTACAAGAATGAGTTCAAGCCCCAGAACATACACTTGGAAAAAAAAAAAGTCTGAGCACCTCCTATCCCTGCCCAGGAATTATAGACCCCCACTCCCACTCACTCCCAAGATGGAGAGTGCCTGACATCCAAGATCGTCCTCTTGCTTCCACAAGTATGTGTAGGCATACTCACCTGCACACACATACAAGACTGGTCCAATCTGCCTGGGCACAAGGAGTGTGTGGCTACTGCGGGTCGCTGGTTTCTGGCTATCGGGATAGTTTTCAGCCCACCCAATAGGTGCTCTTTTCTGTACTTTTTCCCACTGGAGAGAAAGTCCATAGGGGAAACCATGAGTACCTGCAGCCACACTTCTTATTCTGTGGAGTCACCAGGGCTGGCTGGGAGCTGGAGAAAATTTTACATGAAATTCTGAGGCTTCCACCCTGTGGTCCCAAGGCCAACTCACCTCTGGCCTTTTACATCTGGCCTTTCTCATAGTTTGGTGACTTTAAGCATATTAATTAGCCTTTTCCCTTCAATTGGTTTGGATTTTGCTATTATGAAATACAACTAAACCGATCTCTATAGATTACTGTCTTGACATAATCTTGACAAGAATTCATTGTTTCTGAAACAAAATACCTAAGGCTCCTAATTGATAAGATAAAAGGATTTGTTTATCCCTCCCTAGTTCTGGAAGTCCGAGCATGTGCTGGTCTGGTCAGCTGTTGGTGGGAGTTCTCTATTGCTCCAAGCACTGAGGATTACAGAGGGGAAGTGGGTGTGTGCAGAAGGCTAATGCGTGTGAGAAAAGACGTGTCACTGCAAAAATAAAAGAAAAGAAAAAGAAAAACCTGTTATCACAACTTCACTCTGTCCTTCATGGGGGTGGGGTTTCCATGACCTGGTTACTTAAAGATCATGAGCCCTAGTGATCTTGCCACAGTGGGAACCAAACCTCTATTCAACAGGTGGAGGTGACCCTGGGGATCTTGCTCCACCGGTCCTATCTCTGCCACCTTCATCTGTGGCTTGGTGGCATCAAGAACATCCCGGCCGCTTTCGTGCTTTTCCCAACACTGCCTCTCAAGTTAAATGTGTAAATGCCTTTGAGGCACAGCAGACAAACATATAAAGATCAACAGGTCTGGGAACTGTCTGTGCCGAGGACAAATGGAAGGATGCCTTGTACCCCGCAGGCATTCTGAACCCTGACTCGGAACCCACTGCATCCAACTCACATTCCACGCTGCCACTCAAGAGCTGAATGACCTTGGGACATGGATCTCTCAGAACCTCAATTTCCTCATTTGAAAAATGAGGCTGAAGATTCCTTTCTCATGAAGTCATTGTGTGGATTCAACAAAATGGTGAGTAAGGCTCCCGCAAGCCATCTGAGTCCCCTGATGGATTCTCGTGAAGAATGAGCCTCAGCTGTCCTGTGAAACACAGAACCACTCATGAAGTTTCTGGCCTAAAAAAGTTTTTTTTTTTTTAAAGCTAAATCCAGCCTTAAGAATCGCCTCACAGTAAACACTGTAATGAACAAACAAATGGAATAAAAGTACCAGGAAGTAGTGAGATATCTGGAGGGTTGAGGGTTGAACATCTTGAAAGACAAGCGACTGATTTCAGCAGTAGACTGATGAAGAGAAACATGGGCTTCATGGGATGGACTGTGAGCATCCTGCTATCTTCCCACATACTCAACTTAAAAGAACACCAGAATGGGCCAGTCCACAGATGACTGGGGCTTATGTGATGCCCGATTAGTAAAAACTCAGAGAGGGAAAATGGGGTTCAACCTGAAGATCCGAAAAGCAAAGCAGCCAGCCACCAGCTTTAACTCTACCTTAGTACAAAAATGGCGATCCTGCCTTCAGGAATCTCAGAATGAGACTGTTTCCAAGAGCTGAATCCTCCTGCTTTATAATCCTCTCTAGGGCTGGGATTAAAGGTGTGTACCCCTAGGATTAAAGGCATGCACCACCTGGTTTCCATGGCAAACTAATGTGGCCACTGGATTTAAGGTGTGTGTTACCGCTGCCTGGTCTATAAGGTTGACCAGTGTGGCTGTTTTACTCTCTGACCTTCAGGCAAGCTTTATTAAAATACAGATGAAATGCCACTGCACTTATGTCCTGCCTCAGTTGTCCCTCAGCCAAAAGACTTGGGGATGGAGTAGGAGGAGGCTCATGATTCAGAAGTCATGTGAGGGAAAGAATTGTCACATCTGTATGAAACTATCTGCACTACCTCATTCATAATGGGTGTGTGTGTGTGTGCATGTGCATGTGTGTGTGTTTGTTTCTCCCTTTCCTCATCCATCACCATGAATCTGAAGCCTCTCTGTAGTCTGACTTTCTCCCTGTGTTGATTCTACGAAAATGCTTTACTGAGTGTCCATGGATATTTGAAGTGGACACACTGATAAGTGAAGTCCTTACCAAAAACTGTTCATGAAGAAAGAAAGAAAAACAAAAGCCATCAGTCACATAACAAATAAAGAAAAAATCAACAAAATGCTGCTCGAGGTTTGGGACTACTCCCACATTTACTAAGCTCGTCTCCACCATTGCCCAATGTGTGGGTCAACCTCACTCTCTTCCTTCCTGTACAGAAAGACTGACTTATGGGAACACCTCCAACAAACTCTGGGGTTCTCTGTTCTATACTAGGGTTTGCCTTGAGGGGACAGCTTTCTCCCTGAGGTATAACTTGGGACTAGCTTTATCCTGCCACCTAAAGCTTCTGCCCTACCCAAGCTTCCTTGTGACACACTTTTCTCCTTCCCTCTCCCATAACCCCATGGGGCAGTGCTGCTGCTAGCTAGTGCTGGACCACCACATGTCATTGTGACTTTCTAATGCTGTCCGTGTATTTTTTGTAACTTATTTTTTATGGTCATTGCAGATTTCAAATTACCATTTAAAACAATGAATCCCATTATGCTATTTTCATGCGTATCTATCCTGCATATAATTTTTTTTGCCTCTGTCACTATTGCTCCTCATTCTGTCCTTTCCTTGCTGGTTCTTTCCTCCTCTTCTTCACAATTAGTACTCCCTTATGCTTTCATATATGTATATATGAAAGAGATCCCTTTAGGCCTCTGTTCTCCCACATATAATTTCTCTTCTGTTCTTATATTGCATAACCATATTGTAGATAATATACATATACCTTTCATATGAGACAAACCATGGGATGTTTGTGTTTCCAATTTCAGCTTGTTTTACCTCATATGAAGAGCCCCAGTTCTCCACGCCTATTTCCATAGTCTTCTTTCTAATGTGCTCTGTGATTGTCTCTGTTGGGTGACCACCAGATTCCTATTGGAACACTGAGTACTCCACAGGGTCCCTTAGGAAAGTCTATCACAGTTTTCCAAACTTTTTATTTAAATGGTTGAAATTAGGTCTTCTTTCATGATCCGTGGTAAATTTTATTTAGAAAAATACTATGGGACATGAACAAGAATGTAAGCATGGGAAAAGGGCAGCAGATAAGAACTTAAATCTGACTTTGGGCCTTACAGACTCACTAATGCTGGGAACTGGGGGTGGGGTGTCTCTTTTCAATACAGCTTTTTTTATAAGAAAATAAAAAAAAACTATAAGTAAAGAATTTTGTATGAAACCCCAAAACTGAGGACAAAGCTAAGTTGTGATGCATCCTGGGGGAGGAAGTTGATGATTCCCCATGAGAATCGCTCCCCCTGATCAATATAATGCCCCAATGGCTCGCTTCAGAAATGTTGGAGCTTTATTTGACAAAAAAAAAAATCATTCAAAGAGGTTTTTAACATCAGGAATAGTGTTGTTCCCACTCACTCACAAGCAAAAATAAAAGTGTTGGGGGAAAAAAGTGTGAGAAGAATCACACATGAAGATTTGTGACAAGAAGGACAGTTGGCATCTCACTCTCAGATGTAGGTACCAAGTTGCCCCAGAGGGTGTGGCAGAGCAGGGTTCTTGGAGGAGATCTAAAATGTGTGCGCTGACACTGAGAGCAAACAAGCTAGCACCTAGTGCTTACCAGGAGAGGACTGAGGTGAAGGACCCAACAAAACTGCACACAAAACCCAGCAGGTATTTAGGAGCAAGGTGAATGACACCAAAGGTAGTCAGCTTCACTCATCTGCTCATTAAGAATAGGGTACCAGGGCTGGAGAGATGGCTCAATGGTTAAGAGCACTGGCTGCTCTTCCAGAGGTCCTGAGTTCGATTCCCAGCAACCACATGGTGGCTCACGCAGAGGTTAAGAGCACTGACTGCTCTTCCGGAAGTCCTGAGTTCAATTCCTAGCAACCCACATGGTGGCTCACAACCATCTGTAATGAGATCTGGTGCCCTCTTCTGGCCTGCAGGCATGGAGGCTGAACACTGTGTACATAATAAATAAATCTTTAGCCGGGCGGTGGTGGCGCACGCCTTTAATCCCAGCACTCGGGAGGCAGAGGCAGGTGGATCTCTGTGGGTTCGAGGCCAGCCTGGTCTACAAGAGCTAGTTCCAGGACAGGCTCCAAAGCCACAGAGAAACCCTGTCTCAAAAGAAAAAAAAAATGGAAAACAAAACAAAACAAAAAAAGAAAAAAAAGAATAGGGTACCAGCAAGAGGCAGTAGCAAAGAGTTACAGGCTACCCACATCATAATGTAGGGTCTCCAAAGATTCTACAGGAGAAGTGCTGTAGGGAAAGGCCACCATCTATATCTGACCACACAGACAGCTTCCAGTAGGCCAAGAGAGCACCATGGCTGGCATCTGCCAACTGCTCTCTCATCCCTCCCACTGCCACAGCCTTGGCCAACTGAGAGAGTGGGCTGAAAAGTAGAGGACAAGGAGTCGACGAAAAGATGAAGCACCTGATGGTTTCACTAAGACCTGATCATCGAGCTACCCTTGAGGTGAACAAGAGGGGGAAGCTTTAAACCAGTGGTGAAATTAAATTTTGACTTAAATGGAATCAAACTTTTTAAAGTATAATTTACTTTTTATTGATTCTTTGTGGCTTGTGCATCTTGAGCCCCCTCACCTCTCCCTCCCTTCCCATCTGTCCTCTACCTTGCGACCTACCCCCGAGGATAAAACAAAATAAAATTTGAAAGAAAAGAAAAATCTTGTCATGGACACAGTCCATATATCATTACTTGCAAGTGTTCACTGCAATGAGTCATTGGTCTGTTTTGAGGTTTCTGTTTTTTTTTTTCTACGTCAGCAATACTGGGCTCTCATTAGGACTCCTCTTGGCTATCCTGTTGTTGTCCTGTGTCATGGAGACCCTGCCATCTGTAGGTCTGCAAGACCCGTTCCTTCATGGCCTCCAGCAGATCATAGATGGGGTAGATGACGGGATGGGCCAATTGGTAGCTCTGGGATTTAATAATTGGAAGTGACTTGGGAAATCTGGTCTCTCCAATCTGATATCCAGGAAATGACAAGTAAATGCAACTAAAGGAGTTTGAAGACAGTAAAAGCCAGATGTTATTTTCCAATGATATCAGCCAGCTACACCCTGCTCCAACAAATGTATTCTATGGCACATTTGTGAAGAATTGCTGTAACATTATATGGAAGTACTGAGCAGAGACAATCAGAAAATTATAGTGTATTTGGCGACTAGGAAGATTTCACTTTGTAGGTTGTAAGTTAAAACATGAAAAAAATCTTTGTTCCATTAGAGTGAATGTAGACAAATGGTTTCCTCAAGTGAGATTCAAGGCCAGAGATCTATTTTTCAGGACTTCAGACCCCACAGTGCCACAATGACTAGGAGAAAATTATAAAAGTTCCTAGATTTATTCACAGAAATCTCTGAGCCAATATCTGATCCAAGTAAGCTGAACAAACCAGTTGGTCCTTGGCAGAGAGACCCATTGAGTTTTGGGTTTTGTTTGTTTGTTTGGTTTGTTCTGTTTTATTTTGTTTTTAAACTCTTAATGGAACTAAGGAATGGAAATAGGGGGACAATGTTTCTCTTTAACTACTTCAAAGATAGTGTCATGCAAGGCCTTCAGACCTAGAAAGCACACTTGTGTGGGACCTTGGATGCATAATGTCCTCAGCTGCTACTGTATCTGCTGCTGTCCCCATTGCTGACTGTCTCTCTTTTTCTGACAGTGGCAAAAGAATGAGAATCACATATCCCAAGGAGAAAGGGCTGTTTATTCTTCATTATCTGTCTGTGTATCTCTTAGAATAGACTGTATATAGTTTACAAAACATTTAATAAACCCTCTTATTTAGTGGGGCTTAACATTTGATGGTAAGCATTTAAGACTATAGGAACTTGTGAAAAGTCTAGGAACTGAAAAAAAGACAAGCCCATAAGAGACCTCAATAGAAATATAGAAATTACAAATTGTATGTAAATATCAATAGGCTCATGGACACTCTCCACTGAATGTCCCAGAGATCCGTGATTCATGTCCTCACTGAAATGACAAGGTCACATCCCTTCCAACCATCTCTGGTGTATCAGTAAGAAGCAGAGGATCAATAGGTCCAAATTATACTTTTTTAGGATTCCACAGGAGAGGGAAGGAGACCACTTGGGTAACTGTGTTGTCAAGAGGTTTTATGTGAAAAATCTTCAGTGGAGAATCCTCATACTTTTTTTTGTAGCTTCAAGCAATACTTACTAATGCCCAGAGTCTCGGTGAGATTGTGTCAATCTTATCTGAGATTCATGATTCCTATTCACATTCATGGCAATATCAATAATGCATGCACACTAATATGCCTTCTGTCATTTGAAGTATTTTATAAAAACTCTGGGAATCTGAGGTTGGAACTTAGACTCTCATAAGGCTGGGCATGTATTGTATCACTCAACCCTATTAACCATAGTCCTAGTCCTGTGCATCCTTTTTGTAGGGCCCTTGAAGGAAAGTAGTTGTACAACCTCTTCTCCATGTCTTTCATCCCCGCATCCTTCCTTGCCTCCGCCATGCAGGTTGTATGAGACGGGAAGAAGAACATCTTGGAATATCCATGCACACAGCCTAAGGAAAGCCCCGCCTGCAGGCTTCTTGTCACACCAGAGGTGGATATTAGGCAGGGGGCTTCAGTTTAGCACAGAGAGGGAATCAGTCTCTTCCTATTAAATGCCATAATGACAGTTTTACCGCTAAATGCACAGGAGTCATAGAATTTAGTGCTGGTGCAGCACTGATAAGGCTGGTGACCCGAGCCTCCAACAGTGCAGAGCGACAGAAACAACACTAACTTTCACAGGTTGAGAAAAGGTGACTGGCACGGGGGAAAAGGAAGAGAAAAATCATCGCACCTAGCCTAGAACTATTTAAGCATCCAGCTCACATCCCAGTGTCGCCTGGCTTAGGAAGGCTCAGTAAGGGCTCAAAGTCAGAGTTTTACCTCAGAGACCTCAGGGAGATGGATTCTGAGCCCTTCTTGATGATACGGAGATGGGGAGAGTGAGCATGCCCTGTTGTGTGGTTTAATAACAGAGGTCACCTTGGTACGTGGATAGCTTTTTGTTTGCTTTCTTCTCAAGTGGGAAGCTGAAGACCAGTGTATTGCTTCGGGGGAGTTGTGTAGATACGGAGGTGTTGAAATAATAGAGACGGGAAAACAATGTAGCATCCCTAAGCAAAGCTCTTCTTTCATTTTCCTGGCCACTGGCACTATTTCACTATGGTATGTGGTGTGTATCTGAGCTGGGTAAGTGTCTTTCTCAATAGCCCTGCAACTTGTAGAGGGACTTAATTTAAGACGTCCATGTCTTTTTTCCCTTCCTTCTTTTTTCCTTCCTTCCTTCCTTCCTTCCTTCTTTCTTTCATATTGTTTTTTTTTTTTTGAGACAGGGTTTCTCTCTGTACCTCGGCTATCATGGAACCTCACTCTGTGGACCAGACAAGTTCAAACTCATAAAAATCCACCTGCCTCTCCCTTCTGAGTGTTAGGAGTTAAAGACATGCACCACCACCATCCAGCACTTCCTTGTCTTCTATGTGATGTCTGAAGCTCAGAAACACCAAGGGACTGCCTGCAAAGCCATTTGTCAAAGAGCAACAGAACGGAAATAATACTCCTGGCATCAATGGATCCCAAACCTCTGAGGATCCAACTATTTATATTATTTCTGATTCATTCATTCAACTTATATTTGCTGGCACAGGCTACCAAGTTGCCAGGTACAATGTTACTGCAAGACATCCCCAGATGAAAAGACATCATTATCTGGAGATCCACTGCCCAATAAAATAACCACCTTCCATCATGGCACCAACCCTGTGCTTTTGGCTACCAAACACGACTCTAGCCTTGTGAAGAGTTTCTGTGAAAGAGAATTGTTTCTTTCTGATTGTTAGTGTGTGGGTGGGAGGAGGTATGAATGTGTCTGTGCTATAAACACACGTGTATGCAGATACGCAAACCTATACACATGCGTGGAGGCCAAAGGAGAATCTTAACTATATTCATTTATCACTCTGCCTTATTCCCTTGACTCAGGATCTGGCCCAGAACCTGGATAATCTGGGACCAGCAAATCTCAGAGATTCTCCTATCTCTGACATTCCCAGGGCTGTTAAGGACGACTGAAGCTACACCCATCTTTTTTACTTGGGCTCTAAGATCCAAACTCAGGACTTCAAGCTTACACAGGAAAATCCATCTCTCTAGCCCCTCTCTCAGTTTTATGAGAGTGCCATTGGGGAAACATCTAAAAACTTTCTTTGAACACAAAAGCACTGTATTAAAAAGTAGCTGCTTTTATTGGGCTAAAGTGATAACACTCTCATCTTTACTTTGTTATTCTGCAGCTGTTCCAAGCGGGGTTTGTAAACTTTGCTCTTCTATTTTGCCTAGGTTGAAGTCCAAGCTACAGGGAACTCTCTTTGTCTGGTTGCCATAGTCCTTTCTGTCGCTTCAGATTCTAGAGTCTTAGCTCTGTCTGTCTGATCCCATTTCTGAAGGCTGGAAATTCAAATTCCTAGCCTTTTAGACACCTGATCTTAGTTTCCTAAGGCTATGGTCATGGACTAAGACCACATTAAGAGAGAAAACAAGGATGTAGAGTAGGTCAGAAGGGTTCCCCAAAAGCTGAGGAAGGCAGTCTGGTTGCAGGGATACTCCAAGGAGAGAAGACTAGAGCTTTGGAGTGTAACACCTCTGAAAAGGAGCCTTGCAATCTAAAAACTCTAACTCGTTCTTGTCTCCCTAATTTGAAATGATGTGGCCTTGGCAAGAATTGCTTCTTTCCTTGCTTCTGGGTGTGGTAATAGCAAATGCTTTGAATTACCTTGTAATCTATTTTTACCACAAAATAATTATCATCATACAGTATCTCATTTATTCAAGAAATTTTGGAGTACCATAAAAATACTCAATGAGAGCTGAGTAGTGGTGGTGCACACCTTTAATCCCAGTAAGAGGGAGGTGGATCTTGAGTTGGAGGCCAGCCTGGTCTACAAAGTGAGTGCCAGGACTGCCAGAGCTGTTACACAGAGAAACCCTGTCTTGGAAAAAAAAAAGTACTCAGTGAGACATACTCCTCATCATCTGAGTGCTGGTGTGCTGGGTAACCACTCATCCATCCACCTTTTTCTCCAGTCCTCTGGGGGTAGGAAGCAGCCTATTGGTGTGTATCAATGAACTCATTGTTACCTGTCCATTAGAAAACTATCACCCACTGTCTACGTTCACCTCCCTGTGTCTCTAGAACCCCAGTCTACATTCCCTTCTAGCATAGCACCCCAGGACCTTCCTCTCCAAGCAGAACTCAACTAGAAGCCAACAATGAACTTGGTTTTGTGTGTTATTGCTGATTTCATGGCATTTGGAAGACTAAGTTGGGGCAAGGTTTGATCTTACATGTTTGCAAAAAAAAAAAAAAAAAAAAGGATCAGATCTAGACGTCAACCAGAAATAGAAAGTGTTCTTATAGTTTGACTAGGATGGTATACCACCTGTCACACGAAGATTTTATGACAGGGGTTCTACTTTTAAAGACCTGACATACATGTAGTAAAAGGCTAGTGGGCCATGTTCCCGGTGTCCTGCTAGCTTAACCCCCCAAAATAATTACACAGAAACTGTATCCATTGAAATACTGCCTGGCCCATTATCTCCAGCCCCTTATTGGCTAACTCTCACATATTAATTTAACCCATCTCCATTAATGTGTATCGTCACTTGACTGTGGCTTACCGTCATGAATCTAACCAGTGTCCATCTCGGGGAAGAAAACCATGGCCTCTGCCTATCTGTCCTCCTTCCCAGAATTCCATTATGTCTACTCCACCTACCTAAGGGCTTCCCTATCAAAAGGCCAAGGCAGTCTCTTTATTCAACCAATGAAAGCAACAAAAATACAGAAGGTCCTCCTACACATACATATATAATTTTTGGCATTAGTATGTCATCCAAGCAGCAATATATTGCATGGCCCCTTTTCTACAGAAAAGGAAATTAAGATTTGGAACATGTGAGTATTTCCCATATTTAGGAGTGGGCCGGTCACATGTGTTATTTGCCAAGTTCCCAAAGCTGCTGTTTTCTAAATAGTGTAGGTAAGGTTTAGCCTTCATTTTATCATATCTAGGTAAGTTATCCATAGATGTTTTCTATACTTGTGACCATATTCCAGACAGCTGAAGTTGAAATATAAACATGATAGGGTTAGTTGCCAACTTGACAGGCTCTTGAGAGGGAGGGACCTCTGGGTACGCCTTGGAGGGATTAAACTGGATGTGTGTGGGAAGACCCATCTTAGTTATGGCCGGACTACTTCCTGGAGTCCTGGACTGTTTAAAGCAGAGTAAGTGAGCTGAGCATTTGTGTGCTCTCTGCTTCCTGACTGTGGGTGTTATGTGAAAGGCTGCCTCAAGTCACTGCTTCTGAACCATAGCCTTAAACTGTAAGCCAAAATCAGCTCTCTCTTCCTTGTGCTGCTTTTGACTGGTTGTTTTATAATAGCAACAAGAAAAGAAAGTAAGACTGTAAATGTCCCTTGAAATACGGACGAGAGGTGGGACTTGATTCTTCTTCAGCATAGAGGAAGGCTGTAACGGAACCTTTCCACTTTCTATCTTGGGAAATGTCTGCAGAACAGCACCTGAGTCTGGCCTGGCGTAGATATGATTCAATGGGAGCTCCCTTAGGACAGAGAAGTGTGCGGACAGAACCGGAAGGGAGGATGCTGAAGGGGATGTGAGCTTGGAACTCTAGTTGAGCATGCGCTTTTAGGAGCTCTGGGACGTGGAAAGTCTTTATGGAAGATCGGAACATCTTCTCCCAACAGCTGGGGCTTTATGCAGAAGCCAGAAACCAGACCCTGGAGTGGAAACCAACATCCTTAAGCACTTCCCATATTTGAAGGTTTAATTGATGAGGACCACGATACCCATTTGCACTACTGCTGTAGAAATATACAGAGAAGTAATGAAAAAGTTTGAGTTGCACCTCTGGAGAACTACGTTCATTCTGATGATTAGATACATTGAACCAGGGGATTAAACACAGGCAGGGGGACTGCTTGTAAATGGTTAATTTCTTCCAAAGCCATCAAATTCAAGTGGAAGTACGTATGGTCCACACCTGGCTTCCTCCAGAACCTTCTGCTCTTCCTCCTGATGAGGTCTTTACCAAGGTCCCATTGCCTGGCTCACGACTGCTGATTTCAAGGCACTTCGAAAATGAAAATAAAAATCCCATTTCCTTTCTGCAGGGGATGACGGCCTGCCCGCTTTGAGCTGGGCCAGAAGGAGCTTCTAGAATACATTGCTGGAAGTAAATGGACTTTTACAGCTATTTTCATTACAATTCACCCCTGAAAACTCCATTTTATCAAAACTGCTGTTTAATACTATTTTCCATGCTCAGGTATGTTCCTCAAATGCACAGGCAGGAGGTGCAGGAGCCCAGAAGAAGGTAGCAGGGACAGAGTCTCTTGAGGAGGACTTAGGTAGTAAGTTCCTCTGTGAACAAAACCAGAGTCCAAGAGGACTGGCCGTTGCTCTGCCAGGTTGGTAGAAGCAGAACACAGGTCTTCCTATTTAGAGTCAGAGTGCTTGAACACGATGCTCAGCAGCAGAGTACTTAAGAGCAAGCAATACACTCTGTCTGGTCTTTTGTGTTTTTGTTTTGTTTTGTTTTGTTTTTATAATTTGGATCTCTAAAGCGGGCTTGGGAATGCCTCTGTAACATATACCAAAGGGTTCTTATCTGAATTAGTTGGATTCATTCAAGTGAAAATTGCTACATAAATCAGTGCTGGTACAAACGAAAAACAGCAGCCAGGCGGTGGTGGTGCACGCCTTTAACACCAGCACTCAAGGCAGACGGGCGGATTTTTGTGAGTTCAAGGCCAGTCTGATCTACAGAGCTAGTTCTAGGACAGCTAGGGCTGTTACACAGAGAAACCCTGTCTCAAAAAACAAACAACCAAAACAACAACAACAAAAAAAGGAAAACAGCTGAAAGTTACCTCTCTAATATGAATGCCCAAGAATTTGTAATCACGACTCTGGAAAGTATGGTTCTAAGATGGCTCTCAGACCTCTTGATATATAATCCTTCGTATGGTTCTAAGATGGCTCTCAGACCTCTTGATATATAATCCTTCATCCCCTACCCCTTGTGAGCAAATCCTGAGATTGTGATAGGATGGTGGCCCTGTGGTATGTTAGTCACCTTTTCTGTGACCATATACTATAAGTACTTGGAAAGAATTAGTTAGAATAATTGTTAATTTTGTCACCTGCTTCAAGAGATTCCAGTCTACAATGCTCTGCTCCACTGATTCCCAGCACCTGGGAAGGCAGAGCATCCATGGTGTAGAAGCTGCTGGCCTCCTAGCATAGATAAAGCAGAAATGGTCCAGGGGGTCGGTGTAACATCTCAAGCCTCACCTCCTGCAGACCCACTTTCTCCGGCTAAGCTGCACCTCTTAAAGTTTCCACAACCTCCCAAAATACCATCACCAACTGGGAACAGTGTTTAATTAATGCATGGGCCCCCTGGTGACATTTCACATTCAAATGTAACACATCATTAGATTATGTTATAGATAGGACTACACATTTGAACAGAATGGAGAGAGGTTTCTTTTTGTTTTTTAATTGTTTTTTATTGAGCTATCTATTTTTCTCCACTCTTCTCCCTTCCTCTACCCTCTCCCATGGTCTCCATGGGGAGAGAGGTTTCTATTGACCAGAATAAGCTTCCAAGGCAGGATGAGGACCTGAGGGCTGTCTCTAACAGCTAAGATTCACTAGAAGCTATTCCCCTTCACAACTGCAAGGTACTGAATCTACATACAACCTAAATGAACAGAAAAAAAAAAGAACACCTTTTGTTCCCAAAGATAATTACAGTCCAACTAACTTGTTGATTTGGGCTTTTAAGCCTCTTTACAGAAATATGTTACTCAGTGACAGATCTTTGATTTATAAAAAAAACTATGAGACAACAAATGAGTATATTTTAACTGCTATGTTTTTGGTAATGAAACACAGCTAATGAAAGCTAATATGTAATCGACTATTCTAAAGTCCTCTGAAATTCGTTGTGCTACAAAGGCAATGAGAAAAGTAGTGAAAATTGTCAGAATCAATGTTTTAGAGCATTAGACATTCACTAAAGGATTGCAATCAAAGAGTCAATTATTCAAAAAATACTGACTGAATTTCATACAGTGTAGCATCATGACATAGTAATTTCCCCCATCACATTCTCTCTGGGCCTTTGGTAGCATTGAGAACCATCAACATCACAATCATGGTTGCTATGAAAACCAGCAGTTTAGTGAGAATAAAAGGAGTGGGAGCTTCCCAGAAGCCTCATCTCCCTAGGGAAGTGTCACGATTCGATTTTGGGGAAACTATGAAAAGCTCTAGTTTTGACCATAGTCTTTATTAGATCTAATGCAGAGTTTATTATTCTCTTGGAGAATAAGCGTCCCCACATGGATAGCTGTCACACATGAACAGTGACAATTACTAAGAATTGGGGCTGCTAGAGAAAATGGTACCACTTGGGGCTAAGAACAGGCTCACATAAACGACCTATGTGACATCAACCATGGCCTTGAAGCACATGCATATTTTCAGGACTGTCGTTAGACCCAGAACAGACTTGAGAATTGATGGTTCTGTCATCTTCTTGACTGTCTTGAATCTCCAAATTGTCAGGAAGTTAAGGCTAATGCAGAGATATGAACCACTTGCCAGTATGTTGAACTTAACACACACACACACACAGTCTAAGACTTTAAGGAAACATGTTTCTAATAATTAACTAAACATTAAGTTAATTATATGAAGACTTCAGTGACCACACAAGACAAAAAATATTGACGATAATTGTACTTTATTCTTTCATTTTGGTCAAAGGAAGTCACTAAGCACATAATAGCAACAGCAGTCAGTAACAACAGAAGCCAAGGGGGAGAAAAAATCTGATTTCCAGAGATGGCCTGTATGCAATGTAAAAAGTCCAGTTTCTCCTAACAAGAAAACAAAACAAATGACAACAACAAAAAACACAACAAAACAAACAAACAAAACAACATAAGCACTAGAAACCATTCAAGCCAAAGAACATCCACTATACTTACCAGGCAAAGACATAAAAATTATAAACATATTCAAAGAAATTATACTTAGGAAATTAAAGACAACACGAGAGCAGTTCGGAACTAACTTGGTTATCAATAAAAAGACACAAATTATTTTAAAGTGACGCTGGAAATGGTGACACAGACATGAAATCCCAGAACGGAGAAGCTAAAGGCAGAGCAACACTCTTCACACCAAGTCTGTGGCCAGCTTAGACTGTGTGAGGCCTTGCTTCACAAGCACCACCACCAAAAGAAAGGAAGGTAACTGATGTGGAAAACGATCCCCAGGAGTTCGATTGCATATTTGATCAAGCAAAAGGAAAGAATCAATAAACTTGAAGATGCATCAGTACAGACTATTCAAAACAAAAGAATGAAAGCAAAGAAATAGAACTTCAAAGATTCACAGGACAACAGGACTATGGGGCCCATAGCACTCATATAACAAAACGAGGCTATGGGCCCCATCCCACCCATTTAAAAAAAAAAAAACTAGGCTATGGAGCCCATCCCATCCATTTAACAAAACTAGGCAAAGACACAAAAACAGAAGAAAAATGATGTGTCACACGAACATGGACTTTTATAAATCCTTAAGAAAAAAAAATCCCAGCAAAACTGAATTCTCCAGCATACAAAAAGGGTCCCATATCATCAGCGAATATGAAATTTATACCAGGAATGTAAGGTTTGCTCAATATACTTATGTTAGTTAGCATTTCTATTGCTGTGACAAAAACACCATGACATAGCTTGCTTATAGTTCAGAGGGTTAGTCCATTATCATCATGGTGGGACACATGGTGGCACACAGGCAGACACGGTACTGGAGAGGTAGCTGAAAGTTCTACATGTGGATCCACAGGCAGTAGAGAGACTTTTGAAACCTCAGAACCTGCTTCCAGTGACACACTTCCCCCAACAAGGCTACACCTACTCTAACAAGGCCACGAGTCCTAATCCTTTCAAATAATGCCTCTCTTTATGAGCCTACAGAGGACATTTTCATTCAAAACACCACAATATTAAATGCTATTAATGTGGTATGTGGCATTAATAGAACAAAGTTTTAAAAATATATTAGCATACGGATGTGGTGGCGTACATCTTTAATCCTAGCCCTCGGGAGGCAGAGGCAGGTGAATCTCTGTGAGTTTGAGGCCACCCTGGTCTACAAAGTGAGTTCCAGGACAGGCTCCAAAGGTATACAGAGAAAGCCTGTTGCGAAAACTCGAAATATATATATACATCTCCACAACAGAAAAAATGTAGAAAAAATCCAGTGTCCTTTCATGAGAAACACACACACTCAGAGAGAGAGAAAGAGAGAGATTTCAACAAATCCTTCGGTGAAATACCCATAATAGACAGCTAGCTAATGATGAACTTAACATCATACCATCATGACCAGGTATATGACATGCATTCTTGCCATGATGCATGTCATGCATCTCCAGTGATGGCTGTATTAGAAATTCTAAAGAAGTAACTAAACAGGTGACAAACAGCATCTATACTGAAAAGGAGATTATAGGACTCAAAGCCAAGAAATAACAACAAAAGAAAAACATCATAGGAACATCTATCAAATGCCCTTCTCTCATAGGAAGAGAAATGAGTGTAGGCTTCTGTGGCATGTTTCCTTATTCCAGGCTTTGCAGGGCTATTTCCAATTTGAAGCAGGGCAGCTAAGGCTGCTTGCCCTACAGTCACGGGCATGAATTAAACAGAACTGGAGCCATAGCATAGTTGGTCTCTTTGCATTTCAAGGCACATTTCTGTGCTCCAGATTTTTGAGTAGGTGTTGTTGTAGTTTAGAGAATGCAGTGGTGCCAGAGAGAAAGATGCCATGCAACAGAGCTTAGGAGGATGGGTTTCTATTGGAGGAAATGAATGGAAAGTGGGGGAGGGGGAGACCAGCCTCTGGGGACAGATGTGGCAGAAGAGAAGAAAGACAAAGACAGACGACAGACAGAAACACTGAGAGAGAGAGAGAGAGAGAGAGAGAGATAGATGGGAGGTAGACAGGGCCCTTACTGAATGTGCACAGACAGGGCTCTTAGTGGCTACAGGTGAGGATGTTTACCCCAAGGTCAGGCCGGCACAGAGGGTGAACACTAACAACAGGTGTGATTTAGAGACAAGACAAGGCAGGGAGGGCTTCTGTAATCCTCCAGCATCACATTTCACTGTGCTGAGCCCAGGTGTTCCCATGCTATGGAGAGAAGGTCACATCCTTGAATGACAAAGAATCTGAGGTGGAGCCTACCTAACAGCACCCAGCTAGCAACAGGCTGAAGTCCATTCATAGTATCTAAAAGAATAAACATGAAAGAATGAAATCAACAAAAGAAGTACAAACTACACTAAAAATTATAAACCAGTAATGAATAAATAAATGAAAATGTAATTAAACGGAAAGACACCTCATGTAAAGAATTTAGAAAACTTAGCTGTAGAGACGGCAGGTTTAACTTTATTCTCCAATCTGGTCTGCAGATTCAAAGCAATCCCTTTCAAAATTCAACCTTGCATTTTCACATAAATTCATCAGTTTACCCTAAAATGTATATGGATCTACATGGGCCTGAGAATAGCCAAGAGCCCCCAAAAGGAAGAAATTAGTAGAAATATTCATGCTCTGGCAAAGCAAAGCGAAAACGAAACAAAAAAACATAACAAATCTGTAGTCAAGAGAATGAGGCTCGGGAACAAGAGACGTGAGCTAAAGGAGAAGGATTCGGGGGGGGGGGAATAAAACCTTGCATTTGTGTGAGCTGAAATTTCATCAGAATGCTAAGTCCACTAATAAAGAAAGAACAGCATTTTCAACAAATAGTGCTGGGGAGCTAGATTTCCACATGTAAAAATTTTAATTGGGGCCCCTTCTTAAAACCTGTCCAAAAGTTAATTCAACATGAATCATCAACCTAAATGCAAGAACTAAAGCGATGAAACTCTTAGATGCAGACATTAGAAAATAGATTCTTAAAATTATATAAAACTCATAATAAATAAATAAATAAATAAACCACACTAACAAATTTTTCAAATGTTGTTCTTCAAAAGATAGTATCAAACAGCATCATTATTCATTATGGCCAAAAGTTAGAAACATAAATGCTCACCAACTGCTGAACAGATAAACAATATGGCACATTTAAGTAACAGATTTTTTTTACTCAGACACACTTTACATCTGATAGTATAGCAATCATATCTCATTATAGCCGGTATTAAAAAGAAAATCTAAAAGATCTAGACATGATAGTGCAAGCAATCCTGTACTTGGGAGGCTAAGGCAGGAAGATGTCTGGTTG
Organism: Ondatra zibethicus; assembly: GCA_004026605.1. Lineage (NCBI taxonomy): Eukaryota > Metazoa > Chordata > Mammalia > Rodentia > Cricetidae > Ondatra > Ondatra zibethicus. Next base: position 46,052 of record PVIU01005463.1, on the reverse strand, counting down.
AAGAACAGCCCAGGCTACATAGCAAGACCCAGCTGCAACAACAACAACAATAATAGTAATAATAATAATTAAAAATTAGATTAAAGTTTAAAAATTGAAAAGGAAATTAACAAACAAGGTATGCTTATGTAAAAAGTGTATCTATCCTAGCAAAGATAAGTGTCTTCATTGATTACTTTACTTAACAAGAACCTGAAAAATAAGGGCATTGAATAAGACAATCCAACAGCCTTTGAGAAGGAAATGCATGATTGTGAATGCAACAGTTTCTCTGAGGACTTACAACAAGGCCCTGTTACTAGACAACCACACTGACAAGACAGACATACTCCCCAAGAGGCCAGAATGACAGTGGGAGAACAGTTAGTGAGAGATTGCTGTGTGACTGTCATACTGCAAACCACCTAACTTTACTAAAGCTCTTGAATGTCCTCACTTGGCTTTCAACTTATTCGGGACATTAAATGCCACCTGTCGCCTCACTGGGCTCACCAGGGCTTCACATTGCTTGTCATGTGCCACTTTGGGCTTTGCTGTTTAATTCCTTCCTGAATCTAGAGGAATAAAGTTCCTGGTGCCATTTGACAGAAGGTGAAACCAGTTGGGTCTCCAACCCAATGTCAGAGGCAGTATCCGTTCATGGGGCTTGGATATGACACTCAAGGCATGTGCTTTCTCTGCTGCTGTATCTTCTGATTCTCATTATTACAGGCTCTGTTCATACTGGAGAAAGTGGTGTGATTATAAACCTGGCCCACAGCTGTACGATTCACTTGAATTTTGATTCAAATCATAAATTGAAGGTCATGTGACCCCCAACCAAACCCCACATAACTCCCATGCAAAGGAAAGGCCAGCTCTGGTGATAAACCGGTTTTTGTTTGGCTTGCTCTTTTTTGGGGGGGGGGCATTGGTATTAGCTAAATAATGTTGGGTAATAACCCCACAACTCAGCAACTTAAAATAGCCCTCTGTGTGTGTGTGTGTGTGTGTGTGTGTGTGTGTGTGTGTGTCTGTTTCACAGATTGAGAGTCAGCTACCGATTAGCAGCCTTGGGGAAGTTTGACTTCTGTCTTCCTGTTGGGCACAAGTCTGAACTACATGCTTCTCTAGTGTCCTGAGGTCAGTGGTGATCATGACCCAAGGGGCGCTCTTTCTCGTGGTGATCATGGAGAGGACTCAAGCTATAAAGGAAAACACATTAATTCTCTCATCGCCTTTGCCCACATTCTACTGGTTTACAAACAGAGGGGCAGTGCAAAATACCCAGAAGCTGCAAAGTGGACACAGTGAGGGAATGAACTAGAAAGAGAAAACAACACTTCCAGGCTCTCAAAGTGAGATGAAATTTATCTATATTCTCTTGGTATTATAAGATTCTAGAGCAAAGCCTAGCAACTATTTGCTCAAAGGATAAGTTCAGTTACTACTTACCTAGAAAATAATGCTTTATTGGAATGTTCTATTGGATTTATGCTCATTCACTAATGTGTGATTTTCGGCTGCTTTCATGCTGCTACAGCAGAGCTGTCACAGAGACAGATGGAGGTGTCTCTTATGAAGCCTAAACATTTCCTGTTCTTTTTCTCAACAGGTTTTCTAACCTCTTTTCTAAGGTATTTGGTTATTTTTGGGATATTTCAAAATTCTTTACTGTTAGCCCATCTTTCAAGATCTACAGGGCATCTTTATTATTGTTAAATGATGTAGTAGGGTCCAGTCTATTATATGGAGTAATATCCCTGGACTGGGGGAAGAGGGATTGGGCTATATCAGAGGGGTAGCTGAGCAAGCCAGTGAACAGCATTCTTCCATGGTCCTGCCTCCAAGTTCCTGTCTTAAGTTCTTGTTCTGACTGCCCCCCCATGATAGACTGTGACCCAGGAGTTGTAAGTTAGCATAAATCCTTTCTCAAGTTCCTTTTTGGTCATGGTATTTTCCCAGAAACACAAAGCAGTCTCCAAATTTTTCTTGCTAAGAAGCAGTAAACTATATATTCAGTCATCTGTGACCTTGGACAAGCTACATGAACTCTTCTAGTCTCAACATCTTTGTCATTATCATAGAAATGCATGCTAATATTTATCTCCGTGGGCTGCCATGGAAATTGAATAAGGCCGTATGTGTTTTTATGTATTGACATTATTTTCTTTGAGAAAGTGAATGGTGAACTCCTAACTCTTAAGTATCTCAGGCTGTGACTGACTTGAAAATAAAGTCATCCTAGAATTCTTTAGTTATGATGAGGTCATATCAGAATAAGCAAGACAGGGCTTTCTTCCAATGTGATATATTTGCTTAAAATTAGATGGGTATGTGAGAATACAAACGGCCAAGGAGAGTACTGTATGTCAGTGGGAGAAGAGATTAAAGTGAGGCTACAAGTCAGGTAATACCTAGGCCTATCAGAAGTCAGGAAGAAGCAAGGATGAAGTACCTCTTAGCAGTTCCTGGCAAAGTATGGCACTGCTAACACCTTGACTTTCTAATCCTCAAATCTGTAAAGAATTGTTATGTTGTTTTAAGCCACCTAGGTTGTTTGTTTTTTTAAATATTCTTTTGTGATGGCCTCTGAAGGCTAAAATATACATGAAACTCTTCGAATAAAATCTAGCAGGTGATAACTCTGCAATTAACATTAAAAACTAGTCTATTTTCATCGCAGTTGTTTTTTTATCTTCCTAATAATTTTATATTAGTCTCTTCTTGTGACCATAACTAAAATGTCATAGACTGAGCATTCTTGAGAACAAAATTTTGTTTCTCACAAGTAGTCAAGGATCAAGATGTCACATGGGACAGTTGTTAAATGATGTAGTAGAAGAAGATGCAGTTGGAAGAAGAAGATGTAGTTGGAAGAAGATTCTGAAAGTCTCCAACATTCCTCATGCGCACTTTTTTCTTTTTTTAAATGTTTTTATTGAGCTATGCATTTTTCCCTATTCCCCTCCCCTCCTCCCCTCCCCTCTTCTACCCTCCCTCATGGGCACTTTTATATACAGCCATGCATGATCCCGTGGTGATAGTTATGTTTAGGTTCTGAAGAATGGGAGACAGAGTTTAATTTCCCATCCTGTCACTCACTGTATGTGACCATGGTTGAAGCGTCAGTAGCCTTCCATGAGGAATGGATGATTCCTAGTCCCATTGTTGGCATGAAGTAACAAGACGCATGTGAAGTGGAATGAAGAGCACCTGACGCAAAGCAGACAACAGATGAAATATTAAAACTCTAACCAAGACATCCAGTGTAGCCATGGTTACAACATATTGCATAACTTCAACATCTAACAAAGTACATATGATATGATTCCTTCACTTAGAAATGCTGTGTAAGTCTAAAATAGTATGCATTAGTTTTCTAGTAATGTAGCGTATGACTGAGACAAAATCAACTTAAAGAAAAGAAGGTTTGCATTGATCAGGGGTCTCAGCCCACGGTTTGTGGGGCTTGCCACTTTGGTATCTACAGTGAAGCAGTCCATCCTGGTGAGAACGCAGGAAAGGTGAGATGTATTCATCTCATGGAGACAAGCAGTAGACAGGCAGGCAGGAAGGGGCTAGAATCCTTTGGTGGTGTGAATAAGAATGGCCCCCATAGACTCATATATTTGAATATCTAGTCACCAGGGAGTGATACTGTTTGAAAAGATTAGAAAGATTAAAAGGTGTGGCTTCGGTGGAGGAAGTGTATCACTGAGATTGGCTTTAAAGTTTCAAAATCCCATGCCGAGCAGCACAACCTTTCTCTCTCTTTCTCTCTTGCTCTCAAACTCTCTTCTCTCCTCTCTTTCTCTCTCTCCCCCCCCATGAATCAGGATGTAATTTTTAGCTACTACTCCACCATTTGCTTGCATACCTCTGTTCCCTGCCACGATGATAATGGATTAAACCTCTGAAACTAAGCAAATTCCCAATTAAATGCTTTCTCTTATAAAGGTTGCCTTGGCTATGGTGCCTCTTCACAGCAATAGAACAGGATTCAGTAGCCCCTCCAAGGATATCTAACTTCTCCTTAGTAGTAGGCCCCACCTGCTAAAGGTTCCACCATTTCCCAATAACGTCATGGGCGTGACCAAGCCTTTAAGACATGGACATTTAGTGGGCATTCAAGATCCAAACTATTTGTTGAAGATGCAGCTTAGTGGTAGAGCCCTAGCATGACATGTGCGAAGGCTCTGGGTTTGATCGTCAACATCGCAAATGAGGGATTTTTAAAGGGATCTTTGGGGATGTGAATGGAAAATGTTCTGCATGATCTCCTGCCTTTGAACACTTGGTCTCCAGTTAGTGGCATTGTTTGGTGGGGGTTATGGAACTCTTAGAAGGTAGAGCCTTGGTAGAAGAAGAATGCTGCTGAGGGCAGGCCTTGAGAGCTTATAGTCTTACCTGCTTCCTGTTTCCTGTGTGAAGATGAAAGGTGTAATTAGCAGGCCTCTTCCTCCTTCGGCCTGCTCCTGCTTCCGTGCCTTCCCTGCCATCATGGACTCTCACCTTCTGGAACCAGAACACAAAATAAACTCTTCCTTCTGTAAGGAAGTTGTTTTTGGTCATTGTGTTTTCCCACAGCAGCAGAAAAGTAGCTAATACAAGTTCCAAAATACAGACAAACACAGAACAAGACGGGTGTGTGTTGGCATTGTAAGTTTGGTTTCTGTACCTGTCCACCATAATACCTTAGTGGAGGGATTTAACTCATCCAGGTGTCTGTTGCCTGGTAGAAAAACAAAAATTCTAGCAATATGGCTTTCATTGAGTTGCTCTGAGGATTAAGTAAAATATAGTCTATGCAAGATGCCTAAGATATTCTCCAGCACATAGCAAGCACATGGTAAACAACCATTGCTGTTTTATAATTCTGTGTATGGAAGGAAGGCTAATTGGTTGATTTCCAGAGAGAAGATATATAACTACTGTTTTCTTTAGAGGCTCAGAATGGAAAGCAAGGGAGAAAAGAGCTTCACTTTGTTCCTCCTGTAGCACAGAAAACAAACTATTTCTCCAACGGTCATTTGTCTCCTGATCTCTCTACCCTACACTAGGAAGAGTACACATAAGGTGAGTGATAGCCTTCTTCTCCTTCCAGGCAGGGCTTCTTTTTAGCTATATTCAGAGACACAGTTGCTAAAAGGGGCCCACACTAGTTGATAAATAACAGAATCCTTAGTCTTCTGTTCCATTATCACAAAGGTTACCTAGGGCATTCTAGGTGCTTCTGAGGTGCTGAATCACAGTGTTCCTGTCTGGTTTGCTGCCTGTGCAGTGGTCTAGGTCATTAAACATTTTATCTCATTCCTAGTACTAGGCACTGGATTCAGGGCTGGAGCCCACTGTATTTCACTCTGAGTAATTGCTCTCAAGGTAATTGCTCTCCTTTCCTAAGTGATAAGCGAAAGTAACTCATTATCCAATTTGCCAATACAGCTCACTTATGCGGCCTCTGTCTGACTCCCATGGCCATGGGAGTCTTAATTTTCATTGGATTGCATTCTTGTTCCTTGACTATTTGTACACTGTGCTTCCAAAATCTATTTTCAAAAAGTTCGTTCTCCCAGCTTTATGGTTCTGGCTTGTCTCAACTGGTTCAACAGTTTCAAAAGAGGAGCAGAGTCACCAGCTCTGTGAATAATTAACTGGCTGAGTTTGATCTCTGGCCTAAAATGGACCACTGAATCTGACTATTTGCTATGAAAAGAGAGACAAGAAAAAAAATGTCTCTCTACAGAAACTTTGTAGTACTCAGATAGACAAGAAGACAAAAGAGCCACTCCAAACACCGTCTGCCCCTTGTTTGCTAGCTGGTCTCTGCCCAAGGTTATAAAGCTCAGCCCTAAGTTCTTTGAATCCAAGGAGACTGGAAGAGGTTTTGGAAACCAAACACTCTCAAGCTTGAGTCATTATTTGCTGTGTGACCTTGGGCAAAGTTACACAATTGCCTCTCTCCGCTTCTCTCTCATTTGTAAATGAGAGAAATGGCATCTGCAGTTGCGAGCTAATATTCCACAGTGATATGAACAGTCTAAATTGTTGCCACCCAATCAAAATTCTTTACACCACTGCAGCTCCTCTGGGTCTTATCTCTACAGAAAAATAGCTGGAATCATGTTGTTTTAGGAGCACCTGTAGGAGTCACCAAGGACAAGCCAAATGGCCAGTGTGGTGGGATGAGCTGACAATACATGGTGGGTACCCAGAGTGTCTATTTACTAGCTGGGTTGGGGATGAACCACAGATCAACAAGTATGATTGGTAGAGTGAGAAAAATGGGCTCTTTGTTTATGAGTTTGCATTTCTAGGGAAATTTACTCTGTGCTTGGTACCATGGGTACCTTAGCCTGTTTGGGTTAGGCTACAGTTTGAAGATTGTTTGCCTCCTCTTCTAGTTAGGTCTCCGTCGCTGTGACATATACTATGACCAAAAACAACATTGGAAAGGGAAAAGTTTACGTCACCTTACACTTGTAGGTCACAGTCAATCATTGAGGGAAATCAAGGCAGGAGTTGAAGTCAGGACTGCTTGCTGTTCCACACAGCATGACCTCTAACCCAGGAACTCACTCACAGCTATGGGACAGCAGACACCATGGAAGAACGCTTCTTGGTGGCTTTCTCACAGTCTCATGCTTACCTGGCTTTCTAATGTGGCCCATGACAACCTGCCTTAAGATGGTCCTTCCAAGGTGTGCCGGATCCTCTTACAGCAGTTAACAATGAAGATAAACCCCACAGATGCGTTCACAGGCCAGTCTGATCTAGGCAATTCCTCAATCAACACTTCACTCTCCATCGACTGTACTCTGCACCAAGTGGACAATTAAAACTAAGACATCCCTAAATGTTCTCAGAGGTGCAGTATGGGAAAATGGTGTAGAAACTGTAAGGAGGTGATAGCTAATGGCAAATCCTTATTTTAAATTGGTGTATGTCCCTGGAAGGGGGTGTTGACCCCATTCATTCCGGTCCCCTGTTTCAAGAGGGGCTCTTATTATGACGTGACCCAGGTAAGGGGACTCTCGCTGGAGGGAAGCCAATGACAGTCCACACCCTGAACTTAGGTATTAGATTTCTGTCTCTGTAACTGGCAGCTTGAAGGAAGAAGGATTTGGATGGTGGGTTCCGAGGTCTCAGCTCATGTTTGCCTGGATGTACTATTCTCGCAGCAAAGTGAGGAAGAAACTCGTGGTGGGGAATAAATAAGCAACACACCTCACATCAGCAAGGCAAGCAACAGGAGGGGGAAAGGTAGGAAAAGGTAAGCACATATGCATCAGTGACTGACTTCCTCCAAATCAGACCCCTCTTCCAACTTTCTACTACCTTCACAATATCGATCATATTGTGAATTAATTAAGGTATTAATCCTGATGAAATCAGAACTCCTATGATCTGATCGCTTCTCAACACCCCTGCCTCCGAACGTTTCTCCATGGGAAACCAGGACTTCAACCTATGAATCTTTTCAGGCTTATTTCATATCCAGACTATAACAACCTCCCCAACTGTGAGCTAAACCAAATAGACATTTCTTAATTGTCATGGAAAATGAGTGGATACAGGCTGTTATGGTAAATTCCTGCATGTTAGGCGGCTGCCAGACAAATAGGAATTGGTTGGTGTGATCAGGTTCTCATAGTTACCTGCTTCAGAGTTTTAGATGGCTGACTTCTAGTTACATTATTTTTTCTTTTCTCCTTTTGGAAATAGATATTTTTCATTCAATATGTTCTGATTTTAGTTCCCTTATATACAGGAAAGAAAGAAAGAGTTCTCTCTCTCTCTCTCACTCTCTCTCTCATTCTCAGTTTTTTGTGACAGAGTTTCCCTGTGTAAGAGCCCTGGAACAAGGCTGGCTTCAAACTCACAGCAATCCACCTAAGTGCTGGGATTAAAGACATGTACTGTCTAAGTGCTGGGATTAAAAATATGTACCACCTAAATGCTGAGATTAAAGATATGTACCACCATGCTGGGCTTCTCTCTCTCTCTTTTCTTTTTTTTTCTTCTTCTTCTTCCTTTTTTTTAAAAAACATAAAACACTAATACCCTTCATGAGGAGTCTACCCTCATAAGCTACACCTCTCATCTATCAATACTGCCATATATTATCCAGTACTATTCATATTTTATCATATGAATTTCTAAAAACTTATTCTTTCTTCCTGTAGCTAAACTCTTTTCCTCATGTGGTTTCATGTGATCTCCACAAGTATTCAGGGGTGGTATTATAGGCCTACATTTTGATGAGAAAATAGTATTTCCCGAAGTTACAATGGCTAAGAAATGGTAGACCTGTGATATGAGTTCTGCACATGCAATAGGATAGGCAGACATTTCAATAGTATCGGAGAGAAGGTCTTGTAAAAAGAGAAGTAGTCACACAGGTAGAAAAGAGTAAGAATTAGCAAGGCTAGACATTTGGGTTCTTGGATAAAGATGACATTCAGTGTATCCCATTTACATCTTACAAATTGAATAAAATTTCAACAAAAAATAAGTAGGTTGTCATCAAGGTTAGACAGACATTGGGTTTTTTTTCTTATGGTGTGTTTGTTTGTTCATTTGCTTGTTTATTGAGAAAGAGTCTAACTATGTAGACCTTGCTGACTTTGACCTCAAAGAGTAAGTACTGGAACTAAGGGTGTGCATCACCATGCCCAGTCAGCAAAACAGGCAATCTTTCATCTTGAAACAGCTGTTTCCCAGGCTCTGCTGATAATTAAATCAATTAGCATTTGCAAGTTCCAGGCAATGGGACAAACATAGAGCTGTAGTAAGAGGAACGGGCTGCATCCCACCACCTGGGTAGCTTAACCCCTGAAATAACCACACAGAAATTATATTAATTATATTACTGCCTGGCCCATTATATCTAGCCTCTTCTTGGCCAACTCTCACATCTTGATCTAACCCATTTCTATTAATCTGTGTTTACCACGAGGTCGTGGCTACCAGGAAAGATTCAGCATGTCTGACTCTAGCGACTCCATGGCAGCTCTCTCTACCTGCTTTCTTTCTCCCAGCATTCAGTTCTCTGTCCTCACCCCCAGCCTATCTAAGTTCTGCCCTATCAAAAGGCCAAGGCAGTTTCTTTATTCAATCATTGAAAGCAACACAAATACAGAAGGATCTCCTAAACCATTTCCCCTTTTCTGTTTAAACAAAAAAGAAAGGCTGTCACTTTAACATAGTAAAATTACATAAAACAAAACAGTTAGCAAGCAAGAACTACAGTTACCATATTTATATCTATTTTATCTTTTATCATAACCAAGGAAAACTATAATTATAACTATCCATTCTTCAACTCCATCAAAGACTCCAGAAGAATATAATATTACCTAAGTAAATGAGAAGTAAGCAACTTCCAAAATTTTAGAAGTGACAGAGACATCTCCCTTCCTGGACAGTCACCCAAAGTTATTTTGTACCGCTGGGGTATCCATCTTCAGCCTACAGGCCCATAGTATCCAGAAGACTTTTTCATAAAGCAGGAAATTTCAAAGACAGTTCAGTCACTTTCTTCTGTGTCTTGCAGAATGTCTCACAGACTCTTTCATGAATCAGGAACCCCGAAGGATCATCTCACCTTTAGGCAAGTTCATTAGTCCTCTCTCTATGGGTTCTTCATGTCCAGTTCATGTGACAATCCAGGCAAGAGCAATTTCTTGCCCAAATGGCTAACCAACTCCATAAGGTGCCTCTTCAATGCCCATCTTCCTCTTGAAGTAGATTGGTGCTGCCAGGAGCGTGTCTCATTGTAATGAAAAGCCCTAAGTTATTAAAACATTTTAAATGCCATATTCTGAGTCTTTAAAAGATATGAAGAATGCCTATCTGAAATATGTCTATGCACATCTAGAAAATCTAACTAACGTGACTACAAACTTGACTATTATAGATGATTATCCATTAACAACCTATATTTCCTAATTATACATTACATTTTAAAATGAACTACACAATCACAGTACCTTAACCAAGAGGAGAAATACATATACATATAACAAAATTGACTTAAATTTATATCAACAAAGCAAAGCCCATACCAAGGCAAATTATTCATATCTATATCATATCCCCCTTTAAATGTGAAAGAACATTTATAAACAATATTTGGGAATATGGGCACACTTATTTCTCTCCAAACTGCTTCGTGCTGAATGGGAGCACTGTTAATCAGATCTTTCCTGGTATATCCTGTGTGCTAGGTTCATCTCAGTCACCAGTTGAGTGAAGTAATTTCTTGAAGGTGTTCACGGTGACCTTTCAGGAGGGCATGGTCTATCATACCATATTGGTCTAGAAGCAATCCACAGGGTCTCATCTTCTGTGAAAACAAAGAAGAACCTCTTTTCCAAAGCATCATATCCTTAGACCCAAATTTTGAAGTCAAGATACCTTTAGAACATATATGCTGGTTTAGCTTAGCAGACCAGACAATGAAATGTCTCTCTGTATTTAGCTCCTTCACAGTCAAAAAATTCAAAGAAAGCAAAATAATATATAGAATCCAGAATCTCTGTGAATTTTCCATTTTTATGTCGCTTATTTTTTTTAATCTATGACTATCTGTACTCTGTCTCTTAAAAGACCTCACCCTTTTTTTAAACATCTCTCTATACTCTTTATTTCTTTTCTCTTTTAAGCCTACTATATACCTTTATTCAACAGTGTGACCCATTTAGAGGTCTTTTATGTCTGAATCTGTCCTATTGTGAATCTGTAATTCTTTACTATCCAGGAGCACTTCTTAAAATGCTAAGCACTTCATAAAAACTCAAGTTGCACCATTTAGGGGTAATACGATTCCGCCTTTCTTCCTGACCAGTCTAAACATTAACTGTGATGTTATTATGATAATTATGATAGTTCTGCCTGAGATCAGCACAGTTCAGCATGGTGGAGCAGCTCCTGCCTCAGAGCCATTTAGTGCCCCTGAGCCGCACACAGTTCCAGGCACACCGCTGTTCACATTGCCATCAAGCAAGCTGTAGCACTTTAGTCACAAACCCCATCCAAATGCTCTGTCTCCAGCAGGAGCCAGAGATGGTGCTTGCAGCATAGCCCAGAAAGCCGGCATTTTAAAATCACTGCAGTTTTTTTACTGTTGTGGCTGCTGAGTGAGGAAATTTTCTCTGTGGCATGCCACCAGCAAACAGCAAAAAGCTGTGTTAAACTCTCTCTCTCCTTTTAAGCCCTCTCAGGTTTTTAAGTGGATTTAGTTCATCACGTTGGGTGCCAATCTGTAGTAAGAGGAACTGGCTGCATCCCACTGCCCAGCTAGCTTAACCCCTGAAATAACCACACAGAAATTATGTTAATTAAGTTACTGCCTGGCCCATTATATCTAGCCTTTTCTTGGCCAACTCTCACATCTTGATCTAACCCATTTCTATTAATCTGTGTTTACCACGAGGTCGTGGCTTACCGGGAAAGATTCAGCATGTCTGACTCTGGCGACTCCATGGCAGCTCTCTCTACCTGCCTTCTTTCTCCCAGTATTCAGTTCTCTTCCCCTCCCCCCCACCTAAGTTCTGCCCTATCAAAAGGCCAAGGCAGTTTCTTTATTAAACCAATGAACAACACAAATATGGAAGGACCTCCTCCACCATAGGGCATGTGCTCAATTAAACTGCTATGTCTCCTTACCAGAGGCTCAGTTTCCTCACCTCCTCAAGAAGGGCGGCAGTAGCACTTTGAGGAACAGTTACAAAGCTCAAATGTGAAAGCAAATGAACCATAATTTGGAAGAATATCATTTTATAAATGACTGCTGGACACAACCAAAAGTAGCCTAAGTCTGCTCTTCCCTGAATTCCATCTTGCTGTGGAATGTGTCCTACTCTGTTTGTTACTCACATGCTAACTTCTAGCTTTTCTGTTTTTTATTTTATACAATCTTTTCTTATTTTACATAGCTATTCCCGTTCCCACTCTCTCCCCTCCTTCCATTCCACCCTTCTCCCCCCCCCAAGACATTCACTCTTCAGAAAGGATAAGGCCTACCATGGGGAGACAACAAAGTCTAACACATCACTTTGAAGCAGGACCAAGGCCCTCCCCACTATATCTTGGCTGAGCAAGGTATCCCTTTAAAGAGAATGTGCTCCAACATACCAGTTCAAGTATTAGGGATAATATCCTGGTCCCACTGTCGGTGGTCTCACAGACTGCCCAACTGTCCCCCACATTCAATGGGCCTAGTTTGGTCCTATGCAGGTTCCTCCATTTTCAGTCCAGAGTCAGTGAGCTCTCACTAGCTCAGGTCAGCTGTTTCTGTGGTTATCACCATTTTGGTCTTGATCCCTTTGCTGATATTATTGCTCCTCTCTCTCTTGGGCTGGTCTCAGGTAGCTTGACCCAGTGCTTCACTGTGGATCTCTGTATCTGCTTCCGTCAGTTGCTAGATGAAGGTTCTATGATGACAACTAAGGTAGTCATTAAGCTGATTACAGGGGAAGGCCAGTTTACTCATCCCCTCCACTGTTTTTTAGAATCTTAGCTGGGATCATCCTTGTGGATTCCTGGAATTTCCCTAGTGCCATGTTTCTCGCTAGCTTTTTAATGGCTCCCTCAATCAAGTTATCTCTTTGCTTTCTCTCCCTCTCTGTCTTTCCCCCTTCTTGTAAGCCATTCCCTCATGTTCTCCTCCTTCCTCCCCTTCTTCCCCCTTTTTATGCTCTCCCTTCCCCTCCCAATTTTCTCAAGAGATCTTGTCTGTTTCCCCTTCCCAGGGGGATCCATGTATGTCTCTCTTAGGGTTCTCCTTGTTACCTTGCTTCTCTGGGATCATGAACTATAGGCTGGTTATCCTTTGCTTTACTCACACATAGGTGGTTATTAGACATAAAGGTTCTAACTTTCCAATCTGGTTTTTCCTACAGGCACACACTACTGAAGCATTCTCTGTCCCCTACTATTCTTACTGCATGGCTATGGATATACTGCAGTCATTGTAGACATTTGCAGTTGAAGTCACCCGTTCCTTTCATTCATGAAACCTCCCAAACCTCTTTCCTCTCTAATATCAAACTTTCCCATTTCCTAATTTCTTCCCATCCCTTAACTTTTTTCAGCCAAAACCCATCCTTTATGCTTTCCTTTCCTTTCCTCTGAGACCCCCACTCTCGCTGTCTTAATTTCTTTACAGATGTACACAGAGTCCATCTTGAACCACCTGATTTATTTCCTTCTTATCTTCTGCTGTCACCATCAATAGCGGAGCTACTTAAAATGACCTTCATTTCCATTCTTACTCCCTCACCCCCAAATAAGACCATCCCAATAATAGCAACTATACTGAGCTCTAAAAAGCACGAGCCAGCTCAAGCCGTGCCCCCAATTTAAAAAAAAATTAATTGGTTTTCATTTAAAGTAAAATTTAAATATTTTGCCATCATGAAACCCAAGCATTTATATGATACTGCCTACAGTTATGTTCATTCACCAATGAATGTGTATTGTATATATGAGAAGTACGGGCAATAGAGAAGGAGAACAGCGGGCAGAAGTCCTTGTCCTTATGGATAACCTTTCAGTGAAGTTTTCCTACCTCTTTATCCTTGACCCACAGAAGCACAGTTCACTTTCTGTCCACACTCACAGTGCTATTTATACGATGAATGGTTTGTCCAACCACGTGAGATAACACAGTAACAAAAACATCATCCAGTATGACTGTTGCTAAGATACCTATGGTGCACTCTGATATTTTCTCAAAGGATTCTATTACCAAAAATGAAAATGTGTTTACAATGATTGGAGCTGATTTTTTGACTCAGTAGAACAAGTCACTGTGCTCATCCGTCTTACCAGGTCTCCTGATACTGACATTATGACAACAGAAATGTCACCTATCTTATAAGACTTTTTCCATTTTTTTTTTTTTTTTGGTTTTTTGAGACAGGGTTTCTCTGTGGCTTTGGAGCCTGTCCTGGAACTAGCTCTTGTAGATCAGGCTGGCCTCGAACTCACAGAGATCCGCCTGCCTCTGCCTCCCAAGTGCTGGGATTAAAGGAGTGCGCCACCACCGCTGGGCCCTTTTTCCATCTTTTAGAGAGTAAGAAGCTTTCACAAAGAGGTGAATTAGCTTGTTGAAATGCCCTGGAAGGAGGTGGAAACTTAGCACATGGCCATCTTAGCTCATGCCAACCTTCCCCATACCCAGCTGAAGACCTTGGAGACATTACAGCCCTGTCTTCCCTGGGGCTCTTTTCCCCCAAAATGTCATCTGGTTGTCCCTCACTTTTAAGAATCTTAGCTTTACTATCATTTCATTATCTCTCCTGGATGACTGTCTCACAAAACTCTCTTAAGTAATTGTTTTAGTTCATTATGCAACATTTTTTCCTGGTATGTTGTTGTTGTTCTGGTTTTCTCCGTTCACGTTCTGTCTCTTCCCCAGAGGAGGGAGTTTGTGTGAAAATGAAGCTTTGCTTGACTGTTTCAGAGCTCTCATCACACCACTTAAATGTCTGGACAAACGCAGCTGCTGGAGACACACTCATCGGGTAAACGGGGGGTCCAGAGGACACATACTCGCCAGAGTCAGGCAGTATGGAGAAGTGTCAGTTGAAAAGACTCCCCCTGAAGATAACGGAGGATTTGGAGCTATAAGCAATGGACCCAGGTTTTCCTTTACTAGCCCCCTAACTGTCACATTCTCAGAGGTGGTCTCCAAAGTTCGAATGTCACAGGCCTAATACTTAGCTTCTCAGACGGTGACTGCATTGGCACAGATTCTTTAGTAATCTGTGATTAAATGAAGTAATCAAGATTAAATGAGGTTATTAAAATGAGTTCTAACTTAGGATGACAGGTACCTTTTTAAGAAGAGGAATTTAGACTCAGACAGAGAGAAGGTTGTGTGAAGAAGACACAGGGAAAGGACAGCTGTGTATAAGGGATCTTAAAAACCATTCCCACCAGCACCTTGATCTTGGGTTTTTAGTATGCAGAGCTTGCAGGGAACTGAAAGGGGCTAGATTCCTGTTGTCTGTGTCACCAGTCCCATCAGGACTAATTATGAAACATTTTTTCTGCTCCTTAGTTTGTAACATGAAGATGGCACTTCACACAGGAGTCAGTTTTGCAAACTCACAATCACAAATCCAAGTTCACAATAGGATGTTAGCACAGGTTTAAGCTTACCTGCCCCAGTCGTTTTTTTTTTCTTTACTCTTAATTTAAAAATATGGATCTTTGGAAGTTCATTAAAACCTGCCAGATCAGGTGGTACTGGGATCCGCACTGCCCTCACCATCCTGATAGTCCTTGGAATTAGAACACTTGCAGGTTAGCTGGAGACAGGGCATCTACAGGCCTCAGTCCACACACCCAGAAGAGAAGAATTACCCATGCTGTTGTTTCTCTTAGGCAACAGAATTCGATCTAAACTCCCAGTTTTCCATGGTTGAAGAAGAATTTCACAGAATCTGACTTGTTCTCCATGCTAATTTAAACCCACGTTTTGGGAAGGTCTTTGCCTCTAGAGTCTCCTTTGGGTCTTCTGGCCCCAAAATTTTCAACCCTGCACTTAAGGGACACAGGGACTCAGGAAAAAGCAGGACATCTTATACCTAAGACATGACCTCTGAGCTCCAAGTGGCCACACTATATGTCCTAGATGCATTCACACAGCCCTTCAAAGAAGCACTCATGAAGTGCCTTACTCTTTCCATACCTGTGGGTTCTCTCTGCAATGAGCTACCTCTCTATGTCAGCTCAAGCTTCTCAGGACTGGTCCTTGCCCTGGATGATGTCCAGAGTTTCTGCATGAAATGGAAAGTACATTTAACAGTAGATTTTCCACCAACTTACATCTCTTTTGAACTACTTTACTTTTCTTGCTCGTCACATCCTTAGCCTTTTCTCTTATCTCTGCATACCACCATTTGGACCTCATAATGTCCTACATAATCAAGAACCCTGATGCCACTTGCAAATATCCCACAAAGGGGAGAACATCTTAACCATTGCCAAATGCTTGTGACCAAATTCTGCATACTGGAGTTTACAGATATATACATTATATATAGATACAGATATAGATATATACATGATACATATATATAAATTATATGTGATGAAAAATCTAAGACACACTTGCAATTTGAAATTTGCATTTTATTAGGTATCCTGTATTTTAACTGGCTATTTTTAAGTTAATTCCATAGGAAAATCTCTTTGAGTCAGGACTCTCAAACTTGAGTTCCCTGAGACCCTCCAGGGTGCTTGTTAAATCAGATAGCTAAGCATCACTCTGAGATTCTGTGACTTAATAGATATGAGCTAGGCCCAAGAACTAACTTCTTCAGCAAATTTCCAGGTAACAGGAATCTTGCTTGTTCAGGAGTCACATGTTGAGAACAACTGTCCTAGAAAATGGAGGAAGAATAAAGTTCACTTGAGTTTAGCAAGTTATGGGACTTGAAAGTGTTTCTTTTATGTGCTGGTTAAATTCTGTTGTGAACTTGACAAGACTGAAAAAATCCATAGGTTTAGGGCACTAGTGAAGCACACCGAGTGTGTGTGTGTGTGTGTGTGTGTGTGTGTGTGTGTCGAGGTGAAGATTGGGGAAACATTTCCAGAGAGGATGAACTGAAGACCCTCTCTGAAAGTGGGTAATACTTTCTCACGTACTGGAGTCTTAGGCCAAATAAGATGGGAATCAAGGGCAAAGGAACCATGTATAAGCATTTGCCTGTTTCCTGGCTGCAGCGGGCAGATCATGACCAGGCACAACATGCTCCTGCCCCCGTGCCTCCCTCCCCAGGATGGACTGCATCCCTCAAACTGTGGGCTAAAACTGCGAGCCAAAGGTGAGAGTTCTTTCTTCTTTCTTTTCTTCCTTCCTTCCTCCCTCCCCTCCCCTTCCTTTCCTTTCCTTCCTTCCTTTATTCCTTCCTTCATTTACTTTCTGTCAGGTGTTTGGTCACAATGAAGAGTAATTTAGCAGTTATTATAATAACTGTAGCATGGAAAGATTAACAACAAAAACCTTCTCCTACTTCTTAGCATTCTTTGCAGGATTGAATGGGTTTACAAATAGAAATCTTTTAGTAGAGCCTGGCACTTTGGTGTACTCTGCAAGGGTGAGCATTTTATTATCAATGATATCACCATACTGCTTTTGTCTCCAGATTTAAAGTGTTGTAAAATTATGCTTTCCCTGACCTTAATTTTCCTGACCATACAGAGTTGCCAAGAAAAGTCAAAATGATAATATAATGAGTAGCTCCAGATTTAAAAATAGAAAGCATTGTATATTAGAAGTAATTAACTAAAAATGATAAAATTCATAGTATAACTACTGTGGCTCTGGCACATGTTCAAAAAATTGATCATAGGATCACCATATGGACCATCAATTTTACTTTTACTGATAGTCCCAAAAGAAGAGAGTACAAATCAGGAATTTAGACAGAAGCCAAAGAATGGAAGTGGTCCAAGTTTCCATCAATGAGTGAGTGAACGAACAACGTGTAGCACAAACCACAGAGATGCATTCCAGTCACCGTGAGAGATGAAGAACAAGCACAGTGCACTATTGCTGCTCTTGAGAGATGCCAACTGAAAGCATTCAGACATGGAGAGCTGCATATGGTAGTTACATGAAAGATCCAGGGGAGGTGTGCCTATAAAGACAGAGAAACTGATAGTTCTGGTAACCAGAGAGAAGGGACTGGGAGTGGCTACATAATGCATATGGGTTTTCCATTTGTACAGATGGAAACATTCCAGAATGACACAGTCATGGCTGTCCAGCACCATGAATCACATAATTTTCACTGAGTTGGACACCTGAACTGGTTTAAATGATGAATTTTACACAACACATTTTTACCTTTCTTAGAAAACAAAGTACAAAATAAACCCTTGAAAGTAGATAGCTTGGGTTTTGTTTATTTGAGTTTACAAGACCCTAGAAAGCATTGCCTTGTGCCTTCTGGACTGGGTGGCTTCCCAGTTGAATAGTTAACATCTAAAGGCTAGTTGCACTTAGCTCCTGTCTGTTGCCATTCCCCTCGCGTGTGTGACCAATGTGCATTGTCATTCTTTCTCTGTGACTCAATTTTCTCATTAATAAATCAGTTTTAAGAATATTTTAAGGAGCACCAGATAATTGAAAGCACATTATAGGTTTTAATTCTTCTAAGCTATGGTGGGCAAAAGGCATGTTCAGCAAGTGTTTGCTGTTCGAATACAGTTATCCTTTTCTCTCCAGGTAAAAGTGGTTCTGCGGATACCCAAAACTTATGATGTTCCAATACCTTCTATAAATGCCATGGTAATCGTATATAACATTCCCCACACACAACTGAGATACATATACTACTGAATACAGTGTAAATGCTATGGAAATTCTCATGCTGTATGACAAGGGATGAATCTTTGCAGTACAGAGGCAATTACTTTCCAAATATTTACAATTTGTGGCAGGTTCAATCTGCAGATGAGTAAACCATGGAAATGGACAACTGACTACTACGAGCAAGTACAATGCATAGCTATAGTGAATTAGCGCAAAACTCTAGACTTCAACATCACAAATGTTTCATCTTGTATTTTTTAGTACTCAGAGTTCTGACAGAGGTCATGGTAGACTAAAGTCATTAGAAGTGCTACATCGCTTCTGTAGGCTCCGTGGGTTATTTGGTATGCTTGCCTTTCCTACTCCTAGAAGTTGCTTGCCTGCCTTGGCTCGTGGCTCCTTCTTCTGCCTTTAAAACCAGCAGATGTACCATCCTGTAATCTCATTATGTCACTGATTGCCCCTACAGTCTAATTCTCAAAGACCAAAAGGTAATAAAATAAAATAAATAAAAAAGAAAGTAAGAAAGCTAAGTGTCAATTAGTGAATAAGCAAAGCATGATGTGCACACACAACCACAAATATGATTCCATTATTCAGCATTGAGATAATGGAGTTCTGATACACAATGCTAAGTGCAAACAGTCTCATTTTCCTGCTTCCTTCTCATAAAACTCTTGAGTTGACTCTATGCAGGATAATCTCATCTCTAAATCCCTAGTCTCTTGCATCCACAAAGTCCCTTTTAACAAGGAAGATAAGGTATTCACAGGCCCTGGGAAATTAGGTGTGGGTATCGTTTTGCTTTGAAGGGGAGAATTGTTCTGTCTATTATCATATTACCACATGGTAGGAAAGCAGAACACTGACCTTGTGACATCAGTTTTGCCCCTTAGTGGCCATGCTACTCTACCTACCTAATCCTCAGTATTGCCCTTAACGTGGGGATTATAGCTGCTTTCAGGGCCAGTTTGAGGAAACTGGGATGAATTAATAGGACCCAGCGCAGGAAACTTTCTCAGTGTTCTCAGCATATCATAATAATATATTATCATAATCCTCTTACCTTTTCAGCAGGATTATGATAAGGTTTAGATATTTGCAAAACCATCAGGTGAAATGCAAAGTTTTATCCAGATACTGGTTGTGGATTTTTTTTTTTAAATCAACTTGTATATTTCTTTTTTAACATTTTTCATTTCATTCCCAGTCATTCTGGGATGAAGAGGTAGGTTAAACTGGATGGACAATCTGCCTGGTAGTCCCCTACTCTTCATGACCACACATTCTGTGTCTGGAGACAGCATAAGCATGGCTAACTTTTGATTTCTTATTTAGAGGGAGAGAGCTGGGGAGCTCCTGGTTTAAAATTTTACTGAGACATTGTCTATGATCTAAAGCAGCAGCAGCGTAGATGGAACTTGCTGGACTGTGACGTGAAGGAAAACAAATTCTCAGTGTGTAAAATGCAAGCCCTGTTGTTCATTTGTAAGTATTTATGGGGCGCTTACTGTTTTCCAAACACTATCTTGCATGCTGGATGGACTGTGGTGAAAAAATGCAAACAAGATTCTTGCCCTTCTTCTAGTAAGGAGAGATATACAATAAAGAGATATAAAAGTTATGTAAGTAGGTAATTACAATTTTTGAAAATTGGTAGAAAGCAAATAGAGTTCTGCATTGGAATAATGAAGTTGGCTAGAACAGCAAAGTGGGATAATATTTATTCTGAGACACAAAAGGCTTGAAGGAGAGCCAAGGCCTCTACCTCCAGAGGAAAGAAGCCTGGGCGTGCTTCAGGCACTGTTTTGCAAACACTGGGTCTTGCATTAATAAGTTGTCAGATTCATTTAGTGGCTACTAACAAGTTTATTTCCTCTCCAATAAATGAATCAGAATGAAGTAAATCAGACAAGGTGACATTAAAGTATGCCATAAAACAAGACAGAATTGCCTAGTAATATTTTAGTTTGGTTACATGCAAACACATACCTATGTGGGAAAGAGTAGTCATGCAGAGTTTTATTTCTTACGCAGTTCAGTAGTCAGGAAATCTTAATGGTGTTGCTCTATGATGAATAAAAAGGCCTCTGTGTGTTTAAGGAAACAAAGAGTGTCATAGATGGGCCCTACCCTTCAAGGGGAATCAATAAGAAGCCACATGAACAGAAGCCAGATCATGCAGTCCAACAGGCCACTGGAAGGAACTGAGACTTCAGGCTCCATACCATGGGAAACCGCTGGTTGATATAAGGTGGCGGGTGGCACACTCTGATGCACATATTTTAAAAGAAGGATAATTTTGAATACCTACCTCCAGTGCCTCTCTACTCTTCATCTAATTTCATAGGTTGGATTCTAGAATTCACCTCACTGATCCAACAACCAAATGCTTTGGCAGGTTTTCAAGTGTGCAATAGAAGAAGGTTGGTGAACCACTGATTTCAGTTCTTGCCAAAACGTATGTGACCAGGTGGTAAATGTGAAACACAGGGACAGAAACATCAATGCAGTATTTTTTTTAAATCTACAGTGAGAAAAAAATTTTGAACACCTGAGAATGTCATCAGTATCCCCATAAATGTGCAGACTTTTGTAGAGGGTCACAAGGTCTTCCTATCAAGTTTAAATTGTGCACAACCTTTACAAGAAATCTCAAGTCAATGATTATATCTTTTACACACATACACACACACACACACATACACACACACGCACACATGCACTCACCAAGAACAGTTACAACAAAGTGCATTCATTAGTATAAACCATTGGAAACACTGTTAAAGAGCCAGTAACAGGAAAATTGGCAAATAAGAAATAAAAGCTTTTACTGTGTTAGATAGTTAAACATATCCTTGATACTTCACATTATAATACAAAAGTTCTAAAGTACTGATGAGACAAAAATAATTGAGAAATATCAATAGCATGATGTAATCTTAGTTAAAATCAAAGCCAAAAGTGAAAAGGTCTGTATGAGATGTAAAGATAGCTGAATGGTTACAGAAAAGCAAAAATCTAAGCCAGACACTGCCTTAGTTTGGGTTTCTGTTGTGTGAAGAGACACCACGACCATGGCAACTCTTACAAAATAGAACATTTAATTGGGGTGGCAGCTTATAGTTCAGAGGTCCAGTTCATTATTATCATGGCAGGAAGCATGGCAGCATGTAGGCAGATGAGGTGCTGGGGCAATAGCTGAGAGTCCTACATATTGTAGGCAACAGGAAGTTAACTTAGACACTGGGCAGTATCCTGAGCATAGGAAATCTCAAAGCCCATCCACGGGGTGACACACTTCCTCCAACAAGGCCATAACCACTCCAAAATAGCCACATCTCTAAGAGTGCTACTCCCTATGAGATTATGGGGGCCAATTACATTCAAACTACCACAGACACCCAACAAACACAGTAGATGAGGGTGAGAGGGAGTGGCTGAAGACGCCGCTCTTTTCCTTAAAAAAACATTGACACTTGACTTTATTTTACATTAAGCGCATGATATTTTTTGGACATGTAAAAAAATGATAACGAAATTATCTTAAGAAAAAAGATATTCACAGGCAAAGCAAGCAAAGAAGGGCAGTTGCCAGGGAGGTAAGAAAAGGGTCATCCAAGCGTCTCAGCCGTTAGATGCTCACTTTGAAGGAAGCTGTTAGTGTGTACATGTTAATACATGGTATGTGTGTCTGCAAAGGTGTTTTCTCAAATGCTTAGGAATACATTCCCCCCCCCCCCAGAAAAATGAAATGTTGCACCATTTTAATTGGATTTAATACTGAATGGCCAACTACTTTAAGTCCATTTGATTTCGGCTGAATCTGTTCTGATCAGAAATGAATCTATGAGATTCTGGTGTAGACTCACAAACCTTGGGTGAAAGTAAGAGAGGGACCAGGACCACGGACAATTGTAAACCCTGTCAGGACTCAGGGACTGGAACGGGCACCCTCACTGTAACTCTTACCTAGAACTTGCTGTGTTACTGTCACTTTGCAAATGAAGAATTATGAGCTTATGTGCGTGGGTGGCCCAGCAAGGTGAGGTCCTGGGGTGGCCCTGCACGTCCTGTAATACCTCTCAGCTTTTTCAAGACAGGAAGGTCTTGGGTCCTTACCGTGTTGGACCATCAGTGCTATTTTCAAGGCAAGCTGAGCGAAGGTACTCAGACGAGAGATCGATTTTAGTGTAGTAAAGCGAAGATGGGTGCAGTTGGTCATAATGCATATGTTATAATAATATAGGTTGTACATAATATTATAGAACCTATGTGGCTGAAATACATATCGGAACTATGAGGAGGCAATGGGGGAACTTCTAAGGAAATTATAGTACTTGTTTCTATGCCCCTCTTCCTATTTCACTAGCCACACAGAATTATAATGCAGGGTTGAAGAGAACAGACCAGAATCAGGCTATAGACCGAGAAGATCTCCAGCCCTTAAACCTTCCCTAGAAGTTTCTCCTGGAATCCTCCCCCAACAAGGTGATACTGCTCCTATGCCTGGGGCCTGCCTGGCCACTCATCACACTTTGTCACAAGCCAGTCTCTCTTCTCTCATGGAATATAGGCATGCAACCTGGACCATGCAAGATTCTTGGTGGTCCAGGCCTGGCAGGTCTCACAAATTCCTGAAGAATGAATGAACACCCCTGTAGCCAGGAATGTTACTGGGACTGTTGAGGAAAGCCAGGTGGCTTACAGGGAAGTTTCTCTTAAGGATGAATAGATGAATAAGAGGAACTGAAAACAGCTCAGCCTGGGGGAGGAGGAAGAGATGAAGGAAGAGAGACTGGAGTAAAAGCTGTAATAGTGGCTACAGCAGTCCAAGTTTGTAGAACACACCCCACACAGTGAGCCTTAATGTAAACTGTGGGTTGGAGAGTTAATAATGCGTCAGGGTGAGCTCATGGATCAGGACAAGGGCGCCACTGTGATGCTTGGAGTAAGGGTGCCACAGTGATGCTCAGAGTTAGGTGCTGCTGATGTGGTACACAAAAGCTCTCTGTGAACCTAAACATAATTCAATATTTTAGAATGTATGTCAGTACAAAGAACAACCACCATTTAATGCTTTATGGATTTATGGACAAACAACTCTAAAGTGTGATCAGAAAAGGACTCCCTTCCTAGAGATTATGTATGTCCAATGAGACTATGTCCCACAGTCTATGATGCACTGGCCAGGAAGAGAGCCAGGCAGCAAAGGGAAACACTCTGATATGGAAAGAAAAGGAAAAAAAATCAATATTAAACACAGCAATACTGAAAGCAAACAGAAACACACAATCCCTTTAAATTCTTTTTCCAAAATAAAGAAAACTTAAATGAATTTACTGTTTCCTTTTTTTCCATTCACTCAGCCTTGGTTTCCTTCTTTCTGTCTTCTGGTTTTTTTTGTTTTGTTTTGTTTTTTTTTTGAGACAGGCTGGCCTCGAACTCATAGAGACAGGCCTGCCTCTGCCTTCTGAGTGCTGCTGGGATTAAAGGCGTGCACCACCATCGCCCACCTTCAGCCTTGCTTTTTAATATTAAATATAATGATAAATCTTGCAAGTACTAAAACAAACACAAGAAAATAGTTTTGAGAATATTTTCTGAAAAATCAGTCAATTATTATTACTATATTAATTTGATAATTAATTATATGATTGCAGAATTAATTTTTTAAAATAATTCTCCCTGAAAAGAAATTCTCCAAACCAAAAGCGAAGATTTCTCTTCCAGACAGTAACTTGACTAAGAATTTAGAATATATAATAACCCACAATTTCCTTCTTCTGTGTGTGTGTGTGTGTGTGTGTGTGTGTGTGTGTGCAAGCACGCACGCATCTGTGGCTGATTGATGCCAGGCATCTTCCTGCATTATTGTACACATTATTGTACACATTAATTTATAGGTCACTCTCTCTTACTGAATCTCAAGCTTGCCAATTTGATTGGCTGGCTAGCGAGCTCCAGGAATCCACCTATCACTGATGGGCGTTACAGAGATGAGATGTGCGCTACTCCAGCCAGCTTTCACGTGGGTCCAGGGAATCCAAACTCAGCTGCTATGTTTCCCCAGAAAGCACTCTATCAAGTGCACTACCTGTGACAGCCTGAATTTTCCTTCCTAATCCCAGTTGTTATTGTTGGGGGACTCTAAGGACTTGTTTCATTTTGCCCTTATGACTGATATTAAGATAAAGGTAGTCCAAGTGTATATTAATTATAATGTATATATATTAATGTTTATGCTGACTTCTGTTAGCATTAAGTATTAAATGCTACAAGGTCATATACACAGAGGATTATTATACAAATATGACTGAAATGGTGCATTGTACAAAAGAAGAAATCCAGTATTCCAGGAAGTATGTAATTTCTCCCTGGTTTCACGGGCTAATAAGCAGAGGCCACAGTAGAAAAATGCAGGGCCTTTGACTGTGAAGTCTCAGTCATACTTTGTGTCCAGGCAGGCCTTTTCCCTTCAGTGCAGCACCCTAAGTTACAAGAATAGAAAGAATGTACTGAATAGTGAGAGAGCCACCCGGCGACTTCATTGAGTTCTATGCTTCCCAAAGGACGTAGTCTGGAGAGCATCCCTGAGCCATTGATGGCCTCTCTTGAGATCATTACAGCACTAGTGCTCACGGCAGTGGCTTTCCAGCTGAACACAAGTCCCTCCTCCCCAGTAATGAGTCTAAAACTGTAAATCCTGCCATTTCCTTCTCATCTAGCCGTGTTCACACATGTGTCTACTCTCCTGCATTGGGCCGAGGCATGAATCCACACTACTCCCTAACCTAGTCTTCTAAGGCCTGCATAGTATTAAAAGGACAATCTGCAGCTCTGACAGTCATTGACTGTCCACCCGCACGCCTCTTAAAAAGCCACTGTGAGATGATGGAACGTTTGATCTAGCAAAACCCGACTTGATACACATCCAGCCATTCAGTCACTGCCTTCATTCTGCTCTGAGGAACAAAAGAACTCATGAATGAGTTGGAGAAGTCCATGAGTACCAGCAGGTGGAACAAAGGCATTTTGAGAGCACTAAGAGTCCATTCATTTACTCTCCAGTCTTCCCGCCTTGATGAGTGTGTCTGGCTCCAAAGCACATGATCCATCCCCTGCTTCTTGACATGACTCACAGTGGAGAGCACCTCTTCTGCACACTTCACATCTTCCCTGAACTCCATCATAACTATAATCCAATAAACCTGTCATTTTGTTGTTGTTACCTGTCTTGTCTGTTTAAATGGATGTGACTATGGATATACGTCATCGTTGTACATTAGGTACGCTATAGGTACTGAGGAGCCTCCCAGCTAGGGACTTAGTAAATATCAGCTCTGTTGGTGACTTCATGATCTCTATCAGTTGTACTTACATTTCTGTCTGATTCTATGACCGGCTTCTTTTCTGCCAGTTGCAAACTCTACTTAAACATGCATATGTTTCCTTTATTCATATACCTATAAACTGGCAGCCTTTTGTAGAACCATCTGTATTATAGCCTGTCCCACATATATGATTTCCCTTTACCAACAAGTTCAGGGACTGGACCGTTTCATATGTATTTTAATAAAAATACATATATTTTAAATTCTTTGTGTTCTGACTCCTAGTGAGAAAGATGAAAAATTATATCAGAGTCAAAATGGAGTCTCTTGGCCAGGAAGTCATGACTGGTTATTATGTGAGTCTCTGATAGTCTCTATAGCAAGACTCTGCCAAAACCACAAGCTTACACAGAAGCCATGGAACCTTCGACCAAATGAACTATAAGGGCAGCTGCCTGGCAACTGTCTACTCAACCACTCTTCTTAACTACTGTGGCTAAGGGTTACTGCTTCTTAAACCCTGTGTTTAGGCCCTCCCCTTGGCCTCAACTTGTTTGAGCCCACTCACAGTTTAGCGTGGCACATGTATTCCCACGATCACGCTCTGCTAGTCTCGAATAAGCATCATTCTTCTTTAAAGAAGCTTTCCTTTTTTTTTTTTTTACAGACTGACGCAGGGCTGGGCTCAGTATCCTCTGGCCCTTCATAATGCTCAGGACTGTGCCCTTACTGTGATTGCAAGTGCATTTATTCCGCAGGGAAATTGCTATATTTGTTTAATAAGCAGGTTCCCCAGCGAACTCAGTAAAAGGAAATAGAAGCCTTTTGCACCTATTCTGAGCTGGTTCATTTTAGAGGTCCTTTTAAGTGCTTCGGAACATGTCGTTTTCCTACATCAGGCAAGCTCAGTCCACTTAAAGCAGGGACAGCAGCCTCTACCAAGACTACCAAAGAATTAGCACAAATTCTACATTAGGTTCTCCTCACCAAAGTGTCTTGTGTAAGAACTATGAGACTACAGTAGGGAAAATGGCCTCTTGCTGCTTGGGCTTCTTGTCACCTCACTCAACCTTGTTACTCAGAATTCTCAGCCTGGATTGAAACCTCTTGAGATGGTGGTGATACTTTTCAGAGGCTGGGGGGCCTCCAGGGATCCCTCTTAGATGTCGGGTTTGTTCTCCCACCTACACGCACGTGTATCCATTGTCATGCCAACAGTACCGCACGATAAGGACAGTGAAACCAATGAAAGTTCAACACAAGTTGCCAGACACAGAACTTCCCACTGTAGACTCCATGATAAGTATATCATCTGGCCACATTGGCATTGTTTCTCAAAACTGTGTCTTGAAGAAGTGTGGTCTCAAGACAAGAACACAGACAGCATCAAGCAGTGGGTGATTAATTCCCATCTGATAAATACATGAGTTTGGACCACTAAAGGAATCCACCAAACTATTCCCTGAACAAGGCAAGGAGGACACACACTAATATTTTTCAGACACATTACCGTAAGCTGCTGAGTAGCTTGAATTAAGATCAAAAATGTCAAAAGAAAAGGCGTGTATGTGGAGAAATGAATGCAATGAGCTCTGATAATAGATGGTTTATTGGGAACCCTCATAACATTTTTCAAAAGAACTTGACAGCTTTTATTTTAATAAGACAGAGTGAACAGGAAATGGCTTAAAAGATACCATCAATCTTTTATTTAGCTAAGTACTGCCCTTCATTTTGAAGGAAATGATACAATTTCAACTAGAACCTCCTCCTCAAGAAGTGGTGAAAGAAAATCAATTCAACATACAAACTTCAAACAA
This sequence comes from Ondatra zibethicus, assembly GCA_004026605.1. Classification (NCBI taxonomy): domain Eukaryota; kingdom Metazoa; phylum Chordata; class Mammalia; order Rodentia; family Cricetidae; genus Ondatra; species Ondatra zibethicus. The sequence goes on along the minus strand of PVIU01005463.1, from coordinate 18,585 downwards.
AATTAAGGTTTCTACAATTTTCTGGGAAACAAAATGCATGTGGAGTCTGTATCCTGATGGTAATTCTACACAGGCCACAGAATTAGAACCAAGAACAAAGCAGCATAATGGAAAGATGAAGAAAGGAGTCAAATTTATCATTATCCTGATTTTTAACCAATTCACAAATTAAATCTAACTTTCCAAACAAATCTGTCGGATGACTATTATCACTTTTAATTTGTTTAAAACAAAATGGCTAGACAAGCACATACTGTGTCAAGAGTCTTCAACACAGTGGATCCCATTTTAAGAAAAAGAAACAAAAAGAAAAACAAGTAGTTCTTAAATTTTCTTAGCTTTCCATAGTATATATCATATAAAATTAAAGTTTTGCTTCCAAAAAATATGTTTTCACGTGGTTGTTCTTGTCCAAGGGTGCCCTGAGGCCCAGAAGCACCAATGCTTTGAGAGGCTTAACCACTGAACCATTTTCATAAAAACTAAAAATCATCTTCAAGATCTGGAATAAAGTCTTCTGCTAGACATTTCACTGCTACAAAGTCATTTTAAATTAAATGTGGAATAAAAGCTACAAAAGTACCAGTTCTTCCCATAGAAAAAGTTGTGTAGCTGAAGTTGTAGGCTCCTTTGACATACATAAGCAGTCTCAATAAAATATTTGCTCAGGTAAGAAAATAGAATTTGTCTGGTTTCTTTTAGTGTGTGTTCCATGGGATCCTGCTCATCCCTTCCATAGCTTCAGAAGAACATTGGAATCAATATTTCTTTCCTTCAAAGAGCGTCCATAATTCACAGTACAAAATAGTTCTATGTCTTATTCCTAAGGAGAAACAAAAATTATTAAATATACTTTTGTCTTCTAAAGTGCCAAACGTAGCCATTGCCAGGACATTAAAAGAAATGATTTTTTTCCCCACAACACTGATGTCTTAAAAAGCAAGAGCTGACACAATCCTCTTCTTAGAACCCTCAATTGATGCTGCTTTACTTCAAACCAGCGGTTCTCAACCTTCCTAATGCTGAGACCCTTTAATACAATCCCTCATGTTGTGGTGACTCCTAATCATCCAATTACCTCATTGCCACTTCATGACTGTAATTTTGCTACCGTTATGAATTGTAATGTAAATATCTGATATCCAGGATACCTGGTATGTACCCCAAAGGGTCTTGACATGCAGGTTGAGAACCACTGCTAAAAGAACTTCTGCCCCCTAAAAGGATTTCCAATGGGATAGCTCTTCCTAAGTATTACACACTTGTCCTCACTCGTACCCAGCTGAATTGTTGGCAGCACAGTCCAAAAAGTACCACCTGCAAAACATCTAGTTCCCAAAAGTAAGAATACTACAGGTGTGGTGGATCCTATAAGTTCATCCTTTGGGGGCACTCCATGTATAATACAAGTCACCTGCTACACCTGCTGCACTGAGTGTGAACAGACTGTGTGGGGGTGGAGGGGAGAGATGATGATGAAGGCAGGGATGGGAGAGCAGGAAGAGTTGGCTATCCCAAAACCACTGGGGACAACTGTTCTGATCCTTCGCCTCCTGTTGTCTACACAGTGGGCATCAATTTCCTCTTTCACTAACCGAAATCTGTTAGACATAGGTTTTCCTAAATGTCATCGCCTGTGTGTATCTTGTTCTGCTGTTCAAAGAACAAGACCATATAAACAAATAGCTATGAGTACACAGAAATCAGATCTACGCTCCCATCAGAAACTGATTCTCCCGCAATGTCCCAAACCATGGCTGGTGCATACTCATCTTTAACATTCAAAGGAACAAGGACTTGTTTGGTAAATCACCATAAAAGCAGGAGATTTATTTAATGCCTTTATAATGAAAAAGGTTCATGCTGAGGTACTATGAAGATCTAGGCTTTAAGCAAAAATAGCATATCAACTTTTATGTCTGAAAAAAAGTGGGATTTAGAGAGTCCTAAACAAGGAGCCCAGCAATGGCTATTGCTTCAGGGCACTCAAGTAAGATTCTGCTCCAATGGGTAAGAACTAAGTCATAAGTGACTTGTCCAGTGTAGTACAAGGACTGTAGGAGGCAGGAAAGGCCTTTAACCATGCTCAACTTTTGAGACCAGTTGACAGCACTCTGCTGTAAAAGGCCGGCCCACAATTTAGGGGACAGGCTGCAGCCATCATAAAGCCTTGCACTAAAAGTGCATGGAAGTTCAGTAGCAGACCCAATTTCTAACTGTAAGTCAGCCAGCAACACATTCCAGCATCACCAACCTACATTTGAGACCATAATCAAAACCTGTGTGACTCACGTCACCACTCTTACATCACAGAGAAACTGAGTCCATATAATAAGACTTTGCATCTTGAATGAAACTTCTCAACCATGGATGGCAAAGGAAACCTAATCCTAACCGGACCACAGCAACTGTCTGTTACCACCAGGCAGAACAAAGCCATGGTGAGGAAGGTGGACCAAGAAGAGAAAAACAAAAAAGCAAAAAGAATCCTAGGTCCAGCTTTATTTTTACAGGGATACTCTCACCATTCAGCAAGGGGATAAGGAGAGATTTAATTCTTGCCAGGGCATCACCGGCAGATTCCCTAGAGGATATTTTATGGGGTGGCACAAGCCAACCCCATCTGTGACCTGCAGATGAACGTGCCAAGCAGGTTTAATTAGATCAGAGACACAAAGAGCTATTGCCTCCCTTGATAACACCGCCATAGCTCTAAGAGTCCACAACAGCAGGCCAAAACACAGGCAGCAGAACGGCACCTTAATTGAATCCTTTCTCTGGCTGGCCCTTGACAATGATTTACTTGAAACCGGGGAAAGGGTTGGGAGCCAGAGACTCTGCTTAGAGCCAGCTTCCCAAGAGGAGGTACTTGGAGATGGAAAGAACAGAGGTAGAAGATTCTGTTTGTAGCCTGTAGCCTGAGTTTGCTAAAGTATTTGTTGCACTTAATAAGGGGGCTGTTTGGTTTCGGTCTGCTGCTCCCAGATCTTGTGGTTTCAGCAGCCCTGTGCCCCAGGAACCCATAAAATAAATCACTCCAGCCTCTAGGATCATAAGCACAGCTCAGTGGGGAAAGCAGATAAGCAGGCTCTTCCAGCTGCCCCGCGGCGGCGCCTCCCAACCCCCTCTGGCCTTTGTACCCCGCATCCTCCAAGCAGAAAGTAGGGAGGGACACAGAGAGGCCAAATGCAGGGCACAGTTACTCTGCAAGTCCCCAAGCCTGTTTGTATAAGGAAGGGTTGAATTTGGTCCCAGATCTGTCAGGGTTGAAACTCCAAGTAAATTCACACTTTACCTCAACTCAGAAAGGAAGGCAGACGGAGATCCCCCCCCTCCCGGGAAGAAAATGCTCCCCATGGCCACCTACCAGCCAAAGTGCTCCTACCTGCTCCCTCCGTCCCCTTCCTCCTCCCCCGTTCAAAGTCGGCTGTGCTTTTCACAAACTCTGCGTTTTCCAAAAGGCCCAGGAACATCAAATGGGGCCCAGGCGAAGGGGGTGGGGTGGGGAGGAAGGGGGCGTGGCCGTTGCAAACAGCTCCCTTTTGCAGCTCTGAGTCTAGGATAAGTATCAGTGCACCACCGAGTCCCCATTCTCCTCCTCGGAGCCCGGTGCAGGGGGGCGCAGGGGAGACGGTGTAGTCCGAGCCGCGTCGCTGTCGCCCTCATCTGGCTCAGCCGGGTGCAGGTGCGTGGCGAGCTCCTGCAGCACCGCCGCGCGTCCGATTTGGTCGTTGCGCCGCTTCTCCATGATCAAATCCTCCAGGCTCTGGAACTCGAGAGTGTGGCTGCGCTGGGCCGAGAGCTGAATCTGCAAACGGTAGGGCTGCTTGCCGATGCGCAGCTCGCCACCGATTTTGAACTCGCGTTTGCCATAGCGGCACCAGGCGGCAAAGCTCTCCGAGTTGCGCCAGCTGAGCTCGCGCTCCTTGGCGCCCACGTGCGCCAGCGCGTTCCGCACCACAGCACTGGGGCTCAGTGGCTTGTAGCGATACAGATCGTTGACCACGCGGCCACGTCGACCCTGGCTTGCATCGGTCAGGAAGCTGTTGCTCACCTCCAACCGGTGCAGATGCACCACCTGGAAATTGCCCACGTAGACAGCCCAGTGCGGGTACTGCGCTTGCGACACAAACTCCACGAGGTCGCCCGGACTGCACTTGTTGAGCAGGTTCTCGGGTGTGTAGGTGCTTAGTGCTGCCGACCCCGGCGCGAAGCTTTTCTGGTAGATGCACTCGTCGCGATAAAACACTGAGCATTCCACCTCATGCTGCCGCGGGTCATAGGGCTGCGGCGGGGGCAGGGGAGGCCGGTCCCCCGAGTCCGGCAACGCTCCGCCATCAGGCCCCTGGGGCGGTGGCTGCGGTTCCACGTCCTCGTCGTCATTGGAGAAAATATAAGAGACTCCTATGCGGGGCCCATCGTCTCGGTCCACGCCGGTCGGGTCGGCCGTGGGAACTTCCTTGTAACTTAGGTGGGTCAGTTTCTCCACCTGATTGCCCATCACGCTGTGGACACTCGTTCACAGGACTGCGAGTGGAGAAAGCGAAACCACCGCCAGAGTCATTGGCACTGGTCCCGGGGCAGGGGCTAAAGCCACCTGTTGGAAGAGGAGACACGAAAAATGTATTTGTAGGTGCCACTCAAAGGAAAGACGTTTTGTTCCGGAGAAAGAACCGGGGGTGAGGAGGGGGGGATACATGGAGCCATTTTAGGGGGATTCTAGGGGGCGAGCTTCCTCGCGTTTCTCCACCTCTAGGGTTACGATTACCAGAGACATGGCCACAACAGCTCCCCCCAGCCTCTAGCTATCACCTGGCCCCGGTCAAAGCCCGTTGCATCAGCTGTTCCTACAGCTTCCGCCCGCACCCTACCTGCCAACCTAGGTCAGGAGGGGGGGAAGGAAATGGAAACTTTATTCCAATTTCCTTCTCTTTCCTAACTTCCGCTCCCACTCCGGGTCCTAACTAGCCCTTAGCCGTCCCACAATGCCTGCATCACCTAGGAACCAGAGAGGCTCCCGCGGCGTGGCCGTGGCAGGTGAGCCACCCACCTGGCTCACCTGCGACAAAGTCCTTGCTGCGGCTTGCCGGCCCCTCCCCCGCGCGCCTGCCCTGGGGTTCCGATTACCTGCGCCGACTCACCCGCGGAGAGGTGGAAGCCCTGGGGGACCGGGAGGGGCGCCCTGCCGCACCCTGAGACTTCTAGGGCGAGTTCGCAGATGTGGGCTCTGCAGTGCCTCCTCTCCCAGCGCGGACCGGGACGAAGCCAGGCAGTGGGAAAGGACGCATTTCTCCCCTTCCCGCCCCGCACGGCTGCGTAGCACCCCAAGAATTGAAGATGGTGGGGGCAATGCCTGTTCACACTCGCTGCTGTACAACCCCTCACGCAGATCTCCCGGAAGGTGGAGCACGAAGAGGAAAGGAGGAGGTAGCTGGCTTCCCGCGGTCCGCAGCTCCCGCTCGGACCGGGCGAGCAACAAGCGCCGGAGCGGGAGGGACGGGGATTGTAGATCCGGCTCCGGGCAGCCGGGAGGGAGCGAAGCCCTTGGCATTTAAAGAGACAGACGCTGGCTCCCGGAGCTCGCGTCTTTCTGGCACCAGGCTTAGCCTCCCGGAGCCCCGCCCCCGCCCCGCCCACCCGGGCCGCGCCGCCCTTCCAGAGCCACGCCCCTTCTGTAGCGGGTTTAAATCCCGCTAGTAACTAGTCTACCACCGTGGGAGCAGGCTTCCTGCACCGCCTGCCTTCCTTTTGGGGTTCTGAGAACTTGGAAGTTAAATGCCACCTGGAAGTAAAGAAATGCGAGATGCGAGGGGCCAGAAGAATTTGGTGTTTCTTCCCCGCCTCCGGCTTCCATTTCTTCTTAGATGTAGTATCTAAAAAGGGAGGGGCTGCCTTTTCTTATGCAGAACGTATTTATGACCTAAAGGATTCTCTGCTGTAACAGCTATGGAAACGCCTCAGCTAAGACGTATTTCCAGAACAAATAATATTTTGGGACAGTAGAAAACAAAGCATTTGTTTTGTTTTGTTTTCAGAAAGAGGAAGCAGTATGAAATAGTTATTGGCTGACTCCCAAGGCCCGTGGTGATTATTAGGTTTTCCTTCAAGTGAAGCCAAAGTTAATTCCATAGACTTCTTTGTTTCCGGATTTTTTAAAAACTTTTATTTTATTCTATTTTATTTTTATCTAGTTGTGAGAGAAAGCCTGCAGAAGCTGGGTGGGAGTGTAGAATTGCCTAATTGTCCTTAAGTTGGAAACAAATTAGCAAAGGCTCCTGGTGACTATATTTCCTTCCCGTGACTTAGAGGGAAGTCACAGCCCTGTTGCTTATTAACCTCCCCAAGAGGATACTTTCCCCTCTGCGGGGTTCATTTCTGTACCCCAGACCTAAACTTCTAAGTGACCTTTGGTTTTTTTTTTTTTTTTTGAAATAATGGGTCAGAATGGATAGTGTAGAATCCTTAGTGCCACTCACAAGCTAAGGAAGCATCCACACCAGTTCACAGTGCAATTCAAGACCAGCACCTTGTTTTGCATTGACCAAAGTTTTCCAAGTAGCATGATTATTTATTCATTCAGTGTACACCAGCATGTGGAAACAGGAATATACTAACACTACTATGGTCCTTTGGAGTTTGAGAGGGGAAAACAAAAATCAATCTACTTATGTACCTTTAAGCCAGAACAATCGATATTGTCAGGCCTGCGATGGAAGTTAGTTCTTGGGCAAGCCTAAGATCACAGTGTGCACTAGACCAAAGGAGAGATTCGTGTGGATCCTGAAGCTTTCATTTCAATATTTTCTGACTGGCTGCAGATAGATAAGGTTAGGAGGGCAGTTCCTGGACCTTTGCAAAACATGTTCCAGACTGTTCCTACCATGTGAGCATAGAGAGGCGAGGGTTATACTTAGAACTTGTCTGCTGAATAGGGAGTCTATAGTCAGATACTGTGGGGCCACTTTGTCCCTGGGTGACACTGGATAGGTTGGCTGAAGATGGAATCTATGGAAGAGAACAGTTACATAGTAGACAGCTGCCAGCACCCTGGGGTCAAGTCCTAATGACTGAGAGAGCTGGACTTCCTTGACTCTTGTTCTCTTATTATCACAGTAGTGGTTCAGCTGTTCAGCTAGCCAAGTATAAAGTCCAGAGGTAGCAGACATCACCTCATTTTACTTAGCAGTCATTCAGGTAATAAGTGTTTAAAAGATGGTAGAGGGGAACTCTGCCATAGACCAAGAATTGCTTCCTAAGGGCTGGATATAGTTCGATGATAGAGTGCTTGCCTAGAGTGTGGGAAGCCCAGATTTGATTCCCCTCCCCTTGCATGCACACGTGCACGTGGGCGCGCGCGCACACACACACACACACAGAGAGAGAAAGAGGGAGAGGAGGAAAGAAGAGGGAAAAATAAGTAACGTCCTGGTTTTATGAGGCAATTAGCAAGTCAACACGTGATACCTTTGATAACCAGTAGGTTTTTTTTTTTTTTAATTTAATGAATGTCTAGCTCTCAACCTCCGTCTGGTCAGCTAGATCACTGGGTCAAAGGTTGCACAAAGGCTGCAATAAAGGCTTTATTCATCTCAAATAATTATTTAATAACAACTGAGATTATCAGATTTATTGAAGAAACCTAAGGCTATAAACCCATCAGACCTATTACCCAGAATGGTAAGCAACAAAGAACTACAGCTGAGCTGGCTCACAGCAGTTCTCAACCTGTGGGTCATGACCCCCATTGCTGGTCAGAGGGCCCTTTCACAAGTGTCACATGTCACATATCCTACATACCAGCTGTTCACATTATGATTCATAACCGTAGCAAAATTATAATTAGGAAGTGGAAGTAGCAATGGAAATAATTTTATGGCTAGGGCCACCACAACATGAGGAGCTGTATTAAAGGGCCTCAGCATTAGGAAGGTTTTGACCAATTGCTCCAGAGCTAAGGCAGTCATGAGTGGCTGCCTTACAGATGTGTCCTCTGCAGTTGCTATATTCCTGTCCTGTTACCTCATCTACAAGGTCTGCCTGGCCCTAGAAATCTCCCTGCTGACCCCTTTTCCCTAAAGCTACCTACCCTTCATACCTTATCACTTGATTAGATATTATTCAGTTCATGATTGTATGTTATTTCTCATTGTTTCCTAATTCATTTCAACACACAGTCTCACTAGGTTGTCTAGGCTGGACTTGACTTCTTTATGTAGCTAGCTGAGGCAGGCCTTGAACTTTCAATTCTCCTGCCTTGGCCTCCCAAGGACTCTGTTACCAGTCTTAGCTCTAATTTAAATATTTAATATTCTCTCTTTTATTTCTAATTTTTAAGATTTATTTTATTTCTAATTGTGTGTGTGTGTGTGTGTGTGTGTGTGTGTGTGCTTTGCATGTGCGTTTGTTCTGAGCCACCTGATTTTGGTGCTGGGTACTGAAGTCTGGTTCCCTGCAAGAATAAACCCTTTAGTGTTGCGCTGTATCTCTAGCCCCTGTTCTGCCCAAAAGAGAGAATGTCATTCAAAATATATCCCTGGAAGATATTCTAGATGTGTGGCAGTCACACCATGCACTCATTCTAAAGTCCACCACATATCCTACTAGATACTCTGTCCCACAAGAGCACATGCAGTGGGGGGGGGCACAGACAAAGTCTTTATGATTCAGTGACCTGTTCCACAGGAACAGAAAATAGAGGAGACTGGGGGGCAGGGCAGGCAGAGTGAATCTCAAAGCCTAAGGGTGATAGATGACAAAGGGCTTGTCATTGGAATTTTAGACTGTTGGGCTAACAAAGTTTGAAAATCAAGAGTAACTACCAGCGAGTGGCCTCTGGGAGTAAAAGCTTTAGAGAGACCACATCATCTCCCAAACTGTGAAGATGGAAAGTCACACATGTCTGCTTTACTTCCAAGCCCATGGTTTCTTAACCTCTTATTTTAAAGCACAGACAGAGTCTATGACATTTGATAAATATTGGAGTGTCTGCTTTTATCTAGCTAATAACATATCCGATATTGTGTCCTTTTCATCTTGAATGCAGGAGTGTGGCAGTTTGAATGTAATTGGCTCCCAGAAGCTCATAGGGAGTTGACACTATTTGATGTGGTTTTGTTGCAGTAGGTGTGGCCCTGTTGGAGGAAATGTGTCACGGTGGAGGTGGGCTTTGCAGTCTCATATGAGCTCAGGGCACACCCAGTGTGTCTCAGACCACTTCCTGCTGCCTGGGAGTCAAGATGGAAGACTCTCAGCTCCTTCTCCAGCACTGTGTCTGCCTGTATGCTGCCTTGCTTCCCGCCATGATGATAATGGACTAAACTTCTGAACTGTAAGCAAGTCACCCCAATTAAATGTTTTCCTTTATTAGAATTGCCATGGTCATAATGTCTCTTACAACAATAGAAGCCCTAACTAAGGTAAGGAGGCGTTTGATAAGTAAACAGATGAATATTAGATCAGGAGTGTGCGGAGGGTAAAACAGCACCCTGGGATTGAACAGCTGTAGTGAAGCAAAGAGTAACAGGGAAGTGACCTACTTTACAGGAGACAGTCAAAGAGGACCCACAGGAACTGAAATTTGGGCTAAGACATGCAGGATGAGAAGGGTTGGCATTGGCATCCTCTCCAGAAGGAAGACTGAAAGTAAAAAACCTACTGGTAGGATGGATCTGGGAAAGAGGGAAGAGGGAACAATAAGGCTGAGCCTAGAGTACCCGGCAGGCAGGTCTGGGAGACGCTGATAGAGAAAGACAAGCCTAGGGTCCCCGGCTTGTTCCTCTGGCCACCCAGGACTGTAGAACAGGAAAGGAAGCAGGTGTTGTTAGATGACCCAGACATGAGAATGAGACAAAACCCTTGAGCCAAAAATGGAGTCAGTGAAGACACCCTCTCAGTAGTCATTTAGGTTTTTTGCAGTACTTTGTAGTTTTATAATTCAGCACAGTATCCCAGATTTCTTATTCTCTATATCTCCTCTAAGAAGAGATTAAATAAAAACAAGCTGTGTCAAATGCCAGGAAGTCACTCTCAGAGTTCCTGTCTAAGCCACTGAGGACGAACTGAGAACTGACCTTTCTAACCCCATGACCTTTCTACCTGGAGTCTGATGCAGCAGATAGGGTGATCTATTGGGTTGAAAAGCATGACTCCAAGAATGTACACCACAGAGGATCAGTGAACTATGTGGTTAGGCAATCCAGACTTTTGCCTGTCCCCAGGCTGGGCCTCAGGCTCACAGACACGATAGCATTTTCTGAAAACCAGCTTCCTCTATACTACCCTACATCTCAATCCCTGTAGTCTTGGTCTCTATCTATTCTCCCTGAGGGGTTCTGGCCATCTTGGAAAGTGAACAGTGGCAGAGTGAGCCAATAATTTGTCATTCCTGGTGTTTGCCAAGGGTATGATAGTATGATGTTAGAACTGTCTCTTATCCATGCTCACCTGGCTTCTCAGCCTTCCCGGTGGGGCTGGCAATGTCTGTCTCACTGTAGACGTCCACAGGAAAGTGATGTGCAGGAGCACCCTGTAAATCTTAAGGTTCATGTGCATGCTGGCCGTGGTTCACAAGCCAGGTAAAAGCCAGACAATGACTTTGTGTAAGGAGTAGAAGAATAGCCAACTGCTATGGGCTTCACTGTACTAAATCTCCAGGCAGTCCCAACTCTTGTGTCTCCCCAGTAAGCATACTCTATCCAAAGGAAGTATGACTCCTGCTCATTATCTGGGAAGAGGTCTGAAGAGGTCAGATTCAGGTATGAACCTGGCTGCTTCCAAGTCTGGTTTTCGCATTGCATCAAGCAGATTGGGGTAGGGCCAGAGTGCTCCCATCCTGTGTGTGTTTGCTTGGCTCGAAACCAGTAGATCTGAGTGACCAGCTTGTCTTGATTTGTGAGGGCCTTGCCTGGTTTTAGCCCTGAACATTTCCTGGCTAAATCAAATAGTGACAGTGGTCATTGTGGGTGCCTCCCTGTCTTGGTCATTGTCCTCCCTGAACCAAGAGCTATCATGAGAACTGAGTTGGACATGTTGTAGGGAGGGGAAAGAGTGGGTATGAAAAACAGGAAAATTGGGTATAAAGAGATCTCACTTTTAATAGGTCTTATATGGGGCAGAGACAGAGTCATTCAACCAAAGAGTCTATAGTTTGAACACTTATTCTGGGACTTTGCTTTCCAGTCCCATTCTCTGCTGTATCCACCTCATCTTTGAAAACTACTAACTAGAAACTACGTTCCATCATCTTCCAAACCAGCCAGATGTTGGCTACAAAATCAGCATAGGAGCGTTACCCATCCACACAACCCCCAGCTTAAGGAGAGAAGCCTCAGAGGCTGCCCAATCAAGAGAGTTTCCATTTCATTTGTCCTCAGCTCACCAGACCAGACTCTTCCCAGCAGGCTGGGCAGGAGCCACTCTGCATTTGGACAGGGATAAGGAGGAGGGTCCTTGAGAAGGGGCTAGGAGCTGCACCTGAGGGCTGGAACCTCAGGCCATCCTACCTGGCGTTCATGTATTTCTCTTGATGCCAGGCTGTCTCTGAGAGTGAAGAGATGGAGCAGGCCCCTCCAGCAAGCCCACTGCTTCAGGGGCCTGTGATCATATTGTCAGTGTTGCTGAAGCTGAAAGCGTGATTTGTGCTCAGGAGTCTGAGCTTGTAGCTGGGCTCCTGCAGGAGCCTCATGAAAGATGCATTTTGCCAGGCAGTTCCAGGAGAGAGACTGGCTTAAATTACAGCAATCCAAATCCAAATATTGGCATATCTGCAAATCCAAATGTGAGGATTAAAAAAAATCTAAATTTCAAGAATCTTATTCTGCATATCTTGTGCAAAGGGAGGATGAGATATTGAGATAGAAGAGACTGTCAATAGTCTGGGACTTCAGAGAGCACACCGCACCCCCTTTTTCCTTTCTCTTCCCCTTCATGCTTTCAAGGAGACAAACTAAAAGATAGCATTTGTTGAGTGTGGCGCTCTTCAGGGCAGGTAGTGTAGGGGGCCCAGCTGGTCAGACACAGAAGGGCTCAGCAATCTACAGGACCAATCCCTGTCTGCCTTCCTCGATCCACTTTTCCGGCCTCGGACGAAGGCTTCCCATGGATCGGTAACTGCATTATCAACATTCAAAGCCCAGCAGGGCCAGGGATCCTGCACTGCTGTGAGGAAAGTCAAGTTACTTCTGTGCTCAGAATCTCCATGTGACTCCCCATCTGGCTTGGAGAGGAGCAGGGAGTTCCCACCACAGTCTCCAAGGTCCTTCCCCTAGCTCTCTTCCCATTAGCTCAGGACAAATTGGCCCTTCATTGCTCCCTTCCCCATGGCAAGCACACTTGTCTCCCAGAACCTAAGCTTCCCCAAGCCTTCTGCCTGTGTACTCGCCCTTGCGAATCCTATCATCCTCTTTCCAGTCTTCGGTCATCTTTTAAGATGCCAGCTTCCTGATATGCATCCATGGTGATTTAAAAATCCCGGTATCTTCCTATACATGCTCTCATGCCTCGCAGTGACTGACATGTACCACCAATGGCCCCTGTGTCTGTGTCTTGGTCATTACCATTACTGAAGTGGTAGCATCTTTAAAGAGTGACATCTCCTCAGAGGCAGTTAGATCATTGGTAGCATTTCCGGAAGATGGAATTATGATAGTCCTGGATTCTTGATTAGTTCCCAAGAACACAAGTTCTTAGCAAAGAGCAAGTCTGAACTCAGAAATCTCTGTTTGGCTTCCTGTCTCATCATGTGACCTCTCTCCTGCACATGCTACAGCTACTGTGATGTCATCCACCCTGAGGCATGTGCCAAGCAGGTGTTGGTACCATGCTCCACCTCGTCTAAAACTGAATAAATAAATCTTTCTCTTCGAAAGTACCTAGCCTTGGGTGTTTTGTTATATTGGTAGAAATGGAGAACCATGCTCACTTTCTGTTCTATTAGGTATTATTTATCCTGCTCACTTGTTTCCTTTTGCTATTTTGTATAACTTAGTAACTTTGTTTGGTTGTTATTGTTCATAAGCTCTGAAATTATTGGTCCTTGTTTTGTTTCCTGGAATACCCCCCAATCCAGGGAGAGTTTTTGGTACATTCTAGGCTCAGTCAACTATAGTTGAATGAACAATCGAGAGTACTTTTATGGGCCATCTCTATCCATCTCTACAACTGTCTTCACAGTATGAATTCTTTTCAGTTTGCAGAGGGAATATGAATTCTAAAATTTAGTAAGTGCCTATATTGTGACCAGCACAATAGTCTAGACATTTGGCCTTCTGTCAGGTCTTTGAGTTGGATTAAGGTGCATTGAGAAACATAACTTTGTGCTACCTAACATGGTATCCCTAAATTGGGTATGGCTACTGTGTATCTGACTTGAAATATGTCCTTGATGCGAAGTGCTCAGTGAATTCCAAGATATAGTAGAACAAACCAAACAAAACACAAAACTTTACTTTGTATATTTATTGCATGTTGAAATGGTGATAATTAGGTTTTTGGTCACACGGAATATATTACCAAAATCAACATCATCTACTTCTCTTCCCTTTGAAAATGTGGCTGCTATAAGAACGTAGATTATATTTGTGGTCGTTGTGTGTTGAACTGCATTTCTCCAGCTATTTTCATTGCTTTTCTGTGTTTGTCTTCAAGGACATCACTCTTCAGACTCCAGAAAGGAATGGCGACCTTGTCCTTCCTATCAGAACAACAAGGTGTGGAATGTATCAGGTCCCAAAGGTGCCAAAATACCTGCCCTAGTCAGTTCTGCTCTTTATACAGCATTGGATAAAAAAGTGCATGAAGAGGTGTGTGTGTGTGTGGGGGGGGTAGAGACACAGAAAGTCACTTCTCACAATTCTGTCCTGGAGATGGGATGTGTGCTGGTTAGTCTGGGGTTGTTGTTTTCTCTTTACTTTACACAAACTATGGTAATCCGGGAAGAGGAAACCTCAACTGAGAAAATGCCTCCATTTGACTGGCCTGTGGGAAAATTCATTGGGCATTTTCCTGAATAATGATTGATGCTGGCCATACCACCCCTCAGCAGGTCGTCCTGGGTTCTGTAAGAGAGCAAACTGAGCAAACCATGAGGCACAAGCCAGTAAGCAGTACTCCTCTATGGCAGTGAGTCTCAACCTGTGGGGGTCAAATATCAGATATCCTGTATATCAGATATTTACATTTATGGTTCATAACAGTAGAAAGAATATAGTTATGAAGTAGCAATGAAATAATTTTATGGTTGGGGTCACCACAACCTGAGGAACTGTATTAAAGTGTCCCAGCGTTAGGAAGGTTGAGAACCACTGCTCTAGGACCTCTGTTTCAGTTCCTGCCTCCAGGTTCCTACCTTGAGTTGCTACACTAACTTCCCTTTATGATAGACTGTCATCAGAATATATAGGTCAAGTTAACCCTCTTTTCCCCAAGTTGCTTTTAGGCCATGGTATTTTACCGCAGCAATAGAAAACAGGAACCAACATAGCAGGGCTCAGGTGAGAGCTGTCTTCTGGGTTGCAGACTGCCATCTTCTGGTTGTACTTCTTAAGGCTAACCAATGGCAAGAGAACTGTCTGGAATCTTGTACGATGGCACTAATTTCATATATGAATTCGCCATCTTCTTAGCCCAAGCACTTCCCAAAGTTTCCAACTTCAATATCGTCACATCCTGCAGACTAATACCCAAATCATACATAAACTTTCTGACTACAGCAGCTAGCTCCCTGAAGAACCTGGAGAGTGAGGAGGAATTCCCACCAGGTAAATTGCCTAAAGCTGCCTGTCACTCACTGTCAGAGCATTCAGCATTAACTTGATTGAGCATGTTCAACTCCCTGATGACAAAATGACCCTCTGAGTGGCATTTGGCTTCTATGTGGAAACACTTATAGAGACTGCAAGTCAGCCTGATAATTTATTCCCCTTCTTCTTTCCTTCCTTTGCTCCCTTCCTCACTTCTCCCTCCCTCCCTCCCTTCCATCTTTCCTCTCTGCCTCCCTTCCTCCTTCTGTCCTTGCACATCAGCAAACTGCCAGTCTGGTTTATACCAGATTCTGTGTACTGTGTTACCATGAACCGCTTCAATGGACTGACAGAGTAGTAGTGATTCTGAGCTTGTGAACTTGAGGCTCACACTTCAAAGACCTTGACAAGTAGCAACAGCAAGTGACTTTTAGTGTTATTGTACCGCAAACCCCTGAGAGCCCCATATGTATCCCCATGTCCTTGCATGGGGAGCAATTATTGCTATTTCTTCATTTTACAAATGAGAAACAGGGGAAGGAATATAAGTAGCTTGGCCATGGGGACACAGCTAGTGTTGTGTCCTCACCCCAACCCAGACACTAGCTATAACTACTGTAGCTGAGGGACTCTGTCTTCATACTTCACATCCTTCTTTGATCCTTGGGTGGGTCACCTTCTTAGCCCCTGTCCACCGCCAGCCAAGTCTAATCTTTTCCTGTTCTTTTAACCTCATTTCCCCCTAGTTTCCTGTTTCCCAGCTCTGCCTGACAGCCCCAGGCCTTGCTTTCGTTTTTTCACAGGGAGTTCAAGGTTACCTCTGCTTTGATTAGGCTGTTTTCAAGACCTGAGGTACCCTAAATCCTACCAGTGCTTTGACTGGATGATTTGCATTCTTTATGCCTTAATCCAAACCCTCCAGGCATCAGGCACATCAGCATCTGATCTACCTCACTCTTCCTCCTCACCCCTTAGCCTCTTAAGTAACAGGCACTGGGCGGGGTCTGACTTCCTTAAGCCTCCTTGTTACTTTCTCCTTTAGCAAGTTGGTCTTGGGCTGGACTTGTAACTGGTAGAGGGCTGGCCCCTCTAGGAGCCTATTCTATGAGATGCCACATTTGCACCCCCATCTTCCAGTGTCGTGAACTCCTTATTTTAAATGCTTAATAAATAAATGTAGTGTAAATGAATCTTTGGATGAGTTCAGTAGTCTACTGTGGCACAGGGGGCTGGGTAAGAGATACCTTCTTCAGACAATCATGCTGACTTTTACATCTATATTGACCACTTTTGCCAAACTGAGGCGTTCAGTGAAACCAGGAGAAAGTTGACACCAAAATGTAATTCAAGATGGAAAATAGAGAGTGAGGAGGAAGGAAGAGAGGAAGTGGGGGAGGAGAGAGGAAGAAGGAATGGGAGAGAGAAGAGGCAGGGATGGAAAGCAGGAAAGACAGATGGAAGAGAGAGGGAAGAAGGGAGGGAGGGCAGGAAGTAAGAAGAGGAGACCTATCAAGACTTCTTAAGAATAAATATATATATATATATAAAAGGATTTTGCTGAAGCTGGTTCCATTGGGAATTGGTTGATAGTTTTTGAGTGACTTGAATGAGGAGTGTCGTAGAGCTCTTGCTACAAATAGCCAGGAGTTGTCTTTGATCTAACTAAGGCGAGGGTCTGTATTCTATAGAGCAGCCCAATAGAATCTGGCAAGTTCCTAGCAGCCATGTAGTATCATGCCTTGATCTAGTCACCAAATTAATATGAAGGAGGCCTGAAACCTGGCCGGGCCCTCTAAGGCTCTCATTCCTAACATGCCAAGAGGCACTTGGGGATCAGTATGCATTTTGAAGTAATAGATTATGAGTGTGTGGAATTAAGCTATGGAAATCAGTGGAGGATGCCAAACAGGGATTATTTAGAGATGGGATCTACAGCATAAATTTGAAAGCTGTATTTCCTTAGCTTCTGCAAATCAGAGTAGCCTAAACTGCCCTATGCATAGTTGTTAACTTGAAAAAAGGAGGGAAGGGAAGGGGGAAATTATGTAATTATATTATAATCTCAAAAATAAAAAAATAAAATATATCTTTAATAAAATCATCTACTTTTCATGACCAAACTAGCTAGTCCTGAATTCTTCCACAGCTTGGATGCCATGATCCTGGTTTGGCCTGAGTGTGGTCCCTAAGAGCTTACTATAACTCCTCATTGTAGTAATGGTGGCATCTGTCTCTGTCCCCTTACTACTGACATTTGAATTTATCAGATTTTATCTTTTTTTTTTTGAGACAGGGTTTCTCTGTGTAACAGTCATGGCTGTCCTGGAACTCACTCTGTAGACCAGCTAGCCTCAAACTCACTGAGATCCACCTGCCTCTGCCTCCCAAATGTTGGGATTAAAGGCGTGCACCACCACCGCCTGGAGAGTCTTTATCATTTTGTGAATCTGTTTCCCTAATGCATCCCCTGTCTGTCTGCATGCCTATCTACCTTATTATTCACCCACCCTACTTACCCATCGCTGCTTGGCTTGGTCTCTGTGGGGAACCCTGGTGATAAAGCATCCTCGCACTGGTGGGTTTAACAGAATGTGGACCCAGGCAAGACTGACCCTGAACCACCTGCGCAGGCTACCTTCCCCTCTAGCCAGCGTCTACCCTACTACTCTCACTAATGTGTGACTAAGGTGAGATATCGCTATTAGCCAAGCCTCCCTTACTCCTTTTCCTTCTCAGACTCCAAGCAGACTGTGAGTACCCAGAACAACCAGCCCAAGTGCTTCTGCTGGGACCTTAGAGTTCAGCCTACCCAGGGAGATTTCAGAAACAGATTGAGGGGGAAAAGGACCAATTGGGACATGAAACCTGACCTTTCTATACAAAGATTGCCGGGAGTAGGCTAGGGTGGAGGGTGATCCAGGGATCCTGGCTAATTTGACAAATGAATTAATTACCAAGGGAGGATGTGAATCATTAGAGCTCTGGGGGCATGCCAACACAGATAAATACATTGGCTTTCAGTGTGCTGTCCTGAATCACTGAGCTCCTGCAGGCACTTACACACAAAGCCAACCTGGGCGTGAAGGAGTCTGCCTGTTTGCCAAGGTCAAAGCAGCTCCCTCCTATTCCTACCAGGCAATTTACCCTCCCCTAGTGACCAACCGATTACTGTGCAAATTGTCAAGAACTAGATCCATGTTCACCAAAGGCTCTTTAACTACTTCCTGTCATTATCCACAAGTCTCATGAGGGCTTGGCTCCTTCATTCATTATGTAAATATCTTACAGACAGAATCTAGCAGGTTCATTTGCAATGATCTCCTCCGAATATCTCTAGCTAACTAGATTTCTGTTTAACCAGAGCTATGTAAAACCTGCCCGGTTGCATCCTTCGCTATTGAAAATCTTTCTTAACTGTGTTACTTCATGTACCTGCCTGGGATCTTGGAGCAGAATGAAAATAATTGCAGTTTCGCTTCACGATCAGGTATCTTGCCGTGCCCTCAGGACACTATCCTGCCTATCTAGGAGTTTTCAAATTTAACTGCACTTACGGAATTTGGTGAGACATCAGCCCCGCCTGCTCTGAGTTGAAGAAGAATGTGGATCTTTGTGGAAACTGCAGACCCTGGCCTTCAGAGGCTCAGGAGCTTGCTCTCAAAATTGCCGATGAAACCCAGAAGTACCTGATATGATGTTTATTTCTTGTAGGATGCGTCTCCCCATAATTGCAAGCATTTAGATTTTTCTTTTTTTTAATGTTGCAGGTGATTGAGAGATGAGTTAGAGACTGGGTGGCATGGCACACCATTTCCTTTGAGTGGTCACACAATAAATGCTAGTCTTC
>PVIU01005462.1:78609-113255 GCA_004026605.1 Ondatra zibethicus | reverse complement strand
TATTCCCAAGAGTGGTATTGCTGGATCCTGAGGTAGGTTGATTCCCAATTTCCTGAGAAACCGCCACACTGATTTCCAAAGTGGTTGCACAAGTTTGCATTCCCACCAGCAATGGATGAGAGTTCCCCTTACTCCACATCCTCTCCAGCATAGGGAATCGTTGGTGTTTTTGATTTTGGCCATTCTGACAGGTGTAAGTGAACTGGCTGGCATTTCTCTTCCCAGAGAATGACTTTCAAGAAGAAGAATCTCAGACTAAAATTGCATGTGATTTTACAAACAAAGTGGGATGATTTTATATTTCTAAAATAAAATCCTTGCCTTAATCTTGATAATCTAAAACTTTGTATCTTTCCCACAGTGCATGGTACACAGAGGTCAAACATCCAGGCTGTTACCAAAGTTATTTAAGATCTGTCTCCCAGCAGCTCAGGCTTTTAACCTACACTGATACCCACCCTGGGAAGGCTGGGAATGGATCTTTCCACTTCCATCCTCACTACATGAGATATGCCAGCACCCACGTTTCTCCATTCTGGTATTTTGTTGATGGTAAAACAAATAAAGAACAAGACTGTTATAGAGAAATTAAATTATTGACAGTATTAGTCTTTTATAATGTTAGTTTTCATAGCTTTGGCTCCTGCCGAAAAAGTCAACTGTGTAAACTGTTTAAATAAAAGTAAACTGTGGTGTCTGCAGAATACCTGGGAGTATCCATTTGATGAAGTTCTCCCAAAAGTACAGTTGATCCCTTAACCATCCCTAATGATGCTTGTCTGTGCTAGATATATCCAGTCTTGACACAAATAAGACCTTGCTGTTCTTGTGGGTAAGCTGAATTACTGGCCTTGGTCCTGTATTTAACCTAGGGTCGTACATTTGCAAGAAATGTTACTCTGTGTTCTCAGATTTGTGGAGAGAAAACCCCAGGACTGTCTGCGTGGCATGTCCTGAAGCACTGGAGGCTCCTGGTGTCAGCTGAGCTATAGGTCAGAACTAGATCAGAACATTAAACCACCAAATTAGAAAAAAAGTCCAAGTTGCTTAAGTATTTTGCTAAAGAAAAAAGGAAAGCAGGTAAAAGAAAAAAAGAAAAATGCTTTAGATAAGAAATGATTTAAAATTATAAATTAGATATACCCTAAAGAGTTGTTCCAAATTAGAAAGTAAAGCAAACCATAAAAATGCTATAAAGGCTAAAATTTTAAAAAAGATGGAATGGCATGACTAAATTGGCTATAATTAGAAGTCATTGAAATCCTCAAGGTAAAATTCAATACCTTAATACAGATTTAGTGGATGAATTTCTGTTGAGAACATAGTTTTCTAAACACTTTGTTCTGCTTTTAGCATTACTGGAAGTGTTGGAGTCAGAGCCTGGGCTCCCACAGGCCTGAAAAGCTAGGATCAGGTACACATCCTCAATAGGCCAATCAAAGAGACAAACAATAGTCAAACAGAAAACAGAGAAATGAGGTTCTTTCAGACGTGGCCACATTGGAAAGAAGAAAAGAGGTAAATAACGTCCTTCTCCCACCTAAAACCAGTCTCCACGGTCTGCACTTGAAGCTTGGGTTTCAGTAGGGGCTGCCCTGCACACAACTGAACAGTCCTGACCCGGGTATGCTTCGGTTTTTCAAGCTTTCATCACTGTCTCATCTCTATTCTTTCCTGCAAGGAGTTGTCAAAACCCTGAAGTATCTTCCAGGAAAACGGGTTTCTCCTCTGGCTGGCATGAGAACTCAGTTCTTCCTTCTCCCAGCATGCCTGTGATCTCTGAGAGAATCTGAATTGCTTGGGCCTTGCTATCTTAATAATCTGATAGCTGGAGAGAGGAGAACCATGTCTCTCATAGTTTCTGTAGAATATCTTAACTTCTGCTAGGATAGTAACATTTACAGAAAAAAACAAAAGCTTAGAAAAAGGGATTTGAAGTCTAATTCTTTTACCGAATGGACCTTTTAAAACCCAGTAATTAAAATTTACTAAATGCTGCTGATACATTTTCCCATTGAAGCCTCCACATGCCAAGGATCCACTGCCTTAAGGTAAGAAAAAATTCTGTTGAAAATTATTTCAGGAGTTGGTGAAGTGGCTCAGTGGTTAAGAGCTCTTGAGTTCAGCCCCCAGTACGCACACCAGGTGGTTTACAACCACTTGTAACTCTAGGTTCATGAGATCCCAGGACCTCTTCTGGCCTCACACGTATACTCAAAAATAAAAAAAAAAAAAACAAATAAAGAAATATTTCAAAAAACAAAATTATACCTATTTGTGTCATTCTTATTAAATTATATAGTAACCATGGAACTTATTTTAATAAACAAATATTTAAATTAGTTTATAAAATTTGGCTTATTGTGAAAAAATTTATTCATACCTAAGACTTTCACACCTCTACATTGGTATTTAAATGAACAAGAGATACTAATGGCTAAACTTGACTAAAGATTTTGGCTTCATTGGTCAGAGACACTCCCATTAGATCTACATCTAAGATCTGCCCTTGGTAGGAAACATCCATTATCTCTTTATAAAGTTAACTGCTAAGCATTCTGTGAAAGTATGGTCAAAAGAATGTATGAGTCACCTTTGCTGAAGGGAGTCATGGTACACTATAAGGAAACTTTAAACCTGATAACTAAAAATTCAGAATTGATTACAGAATCTTTCCACTGAGAGTTCCCAGACATTAATAATTAAAGGAACATGGGCTAAATCCAGCTGCTTTGATCTACTGGAAAACGGAGACTACAGCCAGGGCTCTCTTAGCCTAGAGAGAAAGACGATAGTGATACTTCTAACCACCTCCTGTGCTGCAAAATATCAGGAGAGAAATTCTTGAGTCCATGCTTTTCACCTCAAACTTGTGCTGACTTCTTTAGAAAACACACCTTCATAGAGCTCAGAAACTCTGGGCGACTCCAACTACACTGACTACTGCACACCCCAATTGTATTTTATTATAGACAATTGTGGTCAGATAAAATTTTGTTCTCCTAACAATCAATTCAAGTTCCATAAGTTTATAGTTACTTATTTTTTTCTTTTTAAGCAAAGCATAGAAAGCTATTGAATTCTATTTCACTTTATGGTTTTAAATTATAGTTTTAGGTTATTGCTGTACTTGTTAAAGGTGATTTTTTTTCACCTAACATAATTTGTCAGTCTTCCCCTGTCTCATGTCACATCTCTAATATACAGACCTGTTCAGAAAATTCAGTACAAGCTAGAATTACATTTTGTAAAGCATTTTAACCAGTGTCAATTACGACAAATATTAAAATAATTTAAACTTTGTTGGTGTGCATGTGTGTGCATACTCTTTCATAGTGTTCCCAGATGTATGAACAGATTCTCAGTAGAACTAACACATCAGATTTCAACAGTTCACAGAACTTGAAATGCATAGCCTTGTAGACCAACAACCATCTTCCCTTTTTAGATGACACAAATTAAAGTCAGTAAGGCTTCAGGTGATACTACTATTTTATTATTGGAAATTCAACAAATACTAAATCCAGAGGTTTCTTGAATAAAGCGGAGTTACATCCCAACATGCAAAATAAATTGAAAACATTTAATTTGAATGTGCACTTAGTACAAGGTTGACATCCTAGTACATCAATGCGCAGCACCAGAACCCCAAGGCCCGGGTTCTTGGGAAGTTTAGCACACTGACACTTTGCAACATAGAGACAATACTATGTACATCAATAACCTGAGAAAAGATAAAAATGCAAAATTTGAAGTAGAGTCTTATACTGCATTACACTGCTTTTGAATCACCAAATTTCAATTAAAAAAAGAAAAAAAAACTTAAGTTGGTTAAGTCAGCGAGTATCCATTTATATCTTTCCTCTTCCTGTTGACTGCTGTGTTACCATACTTTTCCGGTGCTGTGATAAAACACTGTGACTGTGGCAACTTATAGATGGAAAGGCTTATTTGAGGTTTAGGGTTTGAGAGGGTTACCAGTTCAGCACCAACAGAGTCACGGTGAAGCATGGTAGCAGGCAGACAAGGGGGGCAGGAACAGATGAGAGCTCACATCTAGAACTGCAAGCAGCAAACAGAGAAAGAGAGAACTGGGGGTGGTGGGAGGCTTTGGACCCTCAAAGATTGCTCCCCAGTGACACATTTCATACAGCATGGCCACACCTCCTAAGTTTCTCCAGACAGTATCAACTATTGGGGACCAATTACTGAAATGCCTGAGAATATGGAGGATCTCGTTCAAACCATCAGGTACAAGGAAATAAACTGCTGACAAACTGTAAAATCTATTACTTAATTAAAATTATCAACTTTAATGCTCATGCAAATATACTAGGTCTTGCAGCTCTGACATTTACTTGTTTCTAAGAGTGATCTCTGAGATCAGGCTTCTCAGGGTACATCCCTTAAAGGGCATCTCAAATGGGTGCTAAGTGCTTGTCTTGGGGAGTGATCCACAGAGTCACATGACCCCACCTGTGAGAAGGCAGGGAATCTGGAAGCACACATGTATTCAGGGAGTACCTGTAACCAGAGAAGCCAACCACGGCGCCCATCATCCAGGGCCGCAGCATCTGAGAGGGATCAACTACATCACAGAGACAAGCACATATTTTGAAATTAGTTCTCTCTTCATTTTAGACCACACATAGTTTAAAAGTGAACTAAATTTTTACAAAACTGTTTGTTGGAGAATGAAAACTGTCTGAAATGTATCGCAAACACTATGTTTGCTAAAACAAATGTCCCAAATTAGAAGAGGAAGGCTATTTAACTAGTGACAAGCTACCTATGAATTAAGACCTGTTTTCCACTTCTGTTTCGTAATAAAAATCAGAATATTCAGCAGGCAGCTGGTTCACAGCTTAATCCCAGCACTCAGAAGGCAGAAGCTGGTGGATCTCTGTGAGTTCAAGGATAGCCTGATCTACAGATCGAGTTTCAGGACACCCAGAACTACATAGAGAGACCCTGTCTCAAAGGAACCAAATTTAAAAATATAAATAAATAAACAATATTATTCCTGCTGAAGCCTGCCTACCATCTTCCTCATTACTTTACCCTTGAATTAACTGCAAGTTTCCTTTAGACATGATCAATTCACTTATAGCAATTCTGAAATTAAAAATAAAATCTTTGTACCTTTACAAAAAAAAAGACCATACTTTCCCGTTTGTGCAATTCACTATTATCTATCTTTCAGCCAAGAGAGTCTCTAAATTCTAGCCTTTTCTTGTCTTAGATATTACTCTAATTTTAACTTTTCTAAATAATATTTGTCCCATTTCCCACACCAAACCAAAAAGACTCGGTCCAACCAGCCAGCCAAGCACACTGAGCAATGCCATCAGTAACCAGGGTAACCATGTGCTTCCAGTAAACACATCAAGGCCACTTTCTTCCTCCCCATCTGAATCCATTCTCTTTACCAGTGGCTGTTTTAGAACTATATTTAACTTCAGAGTCAGAGGATTAAATGGGAACTTTTTAGACAGTCTATAGACACAGCACTTTTGCACCACATATAAATACACTATTTTAAGATACGCAACACAAATTCAGTTGATTTAAAATGCCCATTGGAAGTCCACCACATGCCACTAGTGAGCAGGGTATTCATAAACTGAATAAATAATGAGAATAGCAGGGACAGTAAGTTCTTGTTAGTCTTAATGAATCACTCTCTCCAGTGATTGACTGTATGTCCTTCCAGAGGGAGACTGTATGTACTCACTCCATTCAGGGACAGACTGTATACCTTCATCTCCTACACAGACAAAAATCCATATATTTTCAAAAGCATTTACCTGTAAAGTTCAAAGCTTCTTTCCCCACCCAATCCTCTAGAGACTACTGGTCCAAACAAAATAAAATTTCAGGAATAAAAGCACCTTCCCATAACAGCCAAGCATTTAGTAGGTTCCACACTGGGTGGTCAGGATGCACGAGACACTCCAGAACTGGAAAGCCTGTGAAAGAAAGAGACTTCATTTCTGCCCTTAGGACATTCATGGCCACGAGAGGGAAATGCACATAATCAGAGATGCTCAGAGGAGGCACTGGTGGTGGGACACTCGTCTGCTTCTCACGGCAGGTGAATGGCTTATGAGTGTCATCATTCTACCTTGGAGGCTGGGCCTTATCTCTTAATGTCTGACTTGGCCTGAAATGGGTGCTCGGTTTTGCTGGCAGAGCTTTTGAAGAATACAGCACCTGGAGTCTGGAGAGAGATCCCTGAGAGTCACTCTCCAAAGAACTCAAGTTGTAAGTTCTTCTGCAATTTCACTTGGGAGCTCTGCTAGCCACCACTCCTGGATGGATTCCTGTCCTTCTAGATTGTCCACATTGACTTGATGTGGAGGGCAATGACGTCACAAGAGCTCATGTCACTACCCATCCAGGACTAGTTCTGCATGCTCACTGCCACAAGCATCTAATATTTCCCATTCCTTGTACTTGAGATAGGTCACCTAGAGTAAGCTGGGCCCCTTAGGTTCAGTCCAACAGCCAAGGCACAAGGAAAGGGTGGCTGCAAACATGTGAATATCCCAAGCAGGCAAACCTGTGAACTACTTGGCCCACCTCCCTCCATTTACACCAGCAAGAACATCAATAATGTCAGAAACACAGACCTGGTAACTTTCAGAGTCTCAATCATGTGGTTTCCATTGTTTTAACCCGTCATCTTGTCCTTAATTTTACAATCATTGGCCTTTTGATGATCATTCATAATTATTATTTATTTTCCATATGCAGCAATTCAAAAGATGTCCCTGTGTACAGTAGAGCCCTATGAGCCTGCTCCTACGACAGTAGGTTGTCACCTGAGAGCTCCAATGGTTACAGTTGTGTCCCTGCATCTGACATTTTCTATGCACGTTTTACTAGTCCCACAGGCTAGCAGACCCTACTGAACATAAATAGAAGCCTACAACGTAGTCAAGAATTGAGGAGAAAACACTTCATCACTGGAAGTGTGCTCATTCTTTGAGAGTAAGGTGTTGTAATTCCTCCTTTTAAAACACTGATATAGATCACAGCAAAAACATTTGAAAAGAACCATTAAAAACATCATCTCTGTACTTTTCATTTGTACTAACTTT
The DNA here is from genome assembly GCA_004026605.1 of Ondatra zibethicus. Taxonomy (NCBI): domain Eukaryota; kingdom Metazoa; phylum Chordata; class Mammalia; order Rodentia; family Cricetidae; genus Ondatra; species Ondatra zibethicus. Next base: position 106,152 of record PVIU01005462.1, on the reverse strand, counting down.
TAAGCAACAACTAAAAGAAAATGAAATCCTGCTTAGATTAGATGCGCGTGTGTAGATTTTGACCACAAGGTGGAGCTGTGATGCCACAGTTTGGAAATACTTATAAAACATGAAAATAATTTAGTAAATCACTACCTAAGAGGCTAACTTAGTTTTGCAACTATACACTAGTCCCAATTACTCAATTATGCACCGCTGATGCTCAGTAAGAAATTTGCTTCCATTTGCTCAATGCTGCTTGCACTGTTCCTGAGCTCTGGCCAGAAACAACCACCATGTGACTTGATCCCATGTGCTCTTCTGAGAGATGCTAGTCTGTCTTGAAGTTCACTGAACAGCATTATAAGGAACATCTTTAAAAATTACTTTAAAAGTGATTAAGCCATTGTGCACAGAGCAGTTTCTCATCTATCACAAATCTACAGGGAACCTTCTCTACGCCTTAAATCTAAGTGATAAAGTAGCATCTACTTTAGACTGAGGTTTCAGGATGGCAACCTATCTTTATGGCACGCTATTTGAACTTAAAATTAATGAACTGTTTGCTCTTTTTAACCATTATATAGGCAGAAATTCCTATGTTACAAAGACTATCAACATTCAAAAATAGTCTCTATTTGTCAGTGAAAACAGAATATGCTCATTGGTTTCTTTTTTTTTTTCCTTTGGTTTTATTCAAGACAAGGTTTCTCTGTGGCTGGAACTAGCTCTTGTAGACCAGGCTGACCTTGAACTCACAGAGATCCACCTGCATCTGCCTCCCCAGTGCTGGGATTAAAGTTGTGTGTCACCATGTCCAGTTTGTTTGTATTAGGAGAGCATCCTCTCATGTACTTTTCCACTCTCTTCATCACTTTTTACATCTGTGTTCAAAGCTCAAGTCTTCTATAAATGTACACATCAACAAATAGCCTTTATGGATTTCCAGCTAGTTTGTTTCCTCCAATGTCTTTCTCTTACTAGCAGTCCCAAGTTTATACTTGTTTTCTAAAAGACCACAGAAAAACAGTGCTGACAAGCCTGTATTCATGGTGTCTTAAATAATTTAATATTCTAAAACATCACCTAGCGAAAGGAAGTTATTTACACAGACTCTCCACTGTGAACAGCAATTTTAAATTCTAGTAGGTTTGTTTGCAATTTAAAGAGATCCGTTGTGCAAACAGGTTCCACACTCCAAATAAACATGTCCAAACACCTAAGATACATTCTTTGTTCTTGGCAAACAGGCAAATTAACGAGTGGATAGCCAGAGAGGAAAGCGGGAATGTGGACCCATTTCCGAGGAGCCCCACGTCATAAATATATGAATGGTTTTCCATATTTTTACTCTATAAAATTGTCAATAAAAGATAAGAGATTTTCAAAGGTAAAGAAGAATGGAATTGAAATACTAGAGCGGAAGTATCTGTTCTGGTGGACAACATTCATACTGATTTTTCCGTGCAGTTAGCAAATAAAAAGTTAAAGGTGTAAATTAATGCAAGTTCTGGTTTCAAACAGGAAGGAAGAAAAGAGGAATAAAGAAGAAAACATACAAATGGGAATGGTAACTTGAAAACCTGACACCTGCATGAGGGTATGAAAGCCGTCCAGTCACACACAGAGAAATGTATTCCCGCTTCCAAATGCATTTACAGAGCAAGTTTTCAGCAACAAGGCAACAGCAGCAAAACACAAAATCCATTTATGCTTCCAAGATCTCACACCATTATGCTCTTCTCCAGAATATTTCACACACATATAGAGGGAGGGAGGGAGGGAGGGAGGGAGGGAGGGAGGGAGAGAGAGGGAGAGAGAGAGAGAGAGAGAGAGAGAGAGAGAGAGAGAGAGAGAGAGAGAGAGATGGATCTGTTTTTTACTATAACTGGCGTACTGGCTGATTTTATGTGTCAATTTGACACAAGCTGGAGTCATGAGGGAGGAAGGAGCCTCAGTTGAGGAAATGTCACCACGAGATCCATCTCTAAGACATTTTCTCAATTAATGATCAACTGGGGGACACTACTGTAGGTGGTACCTTTGGGCAGGTGGCCCTGGGTTCTATAAGAAAGCAGACTGACCAAGCCAGAGCAAGCCAGTAAGCAGCACCCCTCCATGGCTGGTGCATCAATCACCTCCTGCCTCCAGGATTCTGACCTGTTTGAGTCCCTGTCCTTACTTCCTTCATTGATGAACAGCAATGTGGAACTATAAGTCAAATAAACTTTTGCTCTCCAACTTGCTTTTCGGTCATGGGGTTTTGTCTCAGACATAGAAACCCTAAGACACCTGGTATTACACTCTAATAGAACACTTCCCCCAGATATGCCTCTCTTCTAGAGATATTTTTCACATTTTGTTATTCCTAAAAGAGAATGCATTTACCAAGCCTCAGAAGTGGCTCCAGAAACTCTTCCCACTGTGTCTCAATAGTCAGTTTTCTCCATCTACCCAACCCTACATTTTTCCATCTTTTAGACTGCATGACCTATTTATGGGATGTTTATTTGTTTTCTCTTACAAAGTATGACTCCAAGATACACTTTATATTATTTCATAAAAATGAGATTAAAAAAACAAAACTTGCTAAATTGGTTGTCTTTATTCAATTTTTGGAACCATGGCATGATGTTCATTACACTAGGTGACAGCCTATGTATTATAACACAGAGAAGACAATGCTTGGCATCTGCTGCCTCCCCTGAACAGTGTGACATTGGCTGTCTGGCTAGCTTGCAGAAAGAACTCCACTCGCTTTACAATTTGGTGCAACTGGATGGCACCAATGCCAGACCAGCTCTACAGATTGTGAACACTCTGCGTGAAGTGTAATTCAATTCACAAATCATTACTAAAACACTTTCTCAATCTAGTTGATCCACTTTGGATATTTAGCACCACCAAGAAGTGTTGCGGAATACTTGTTTACACTGCAAACATGTGTCTCTGTCTAAGGCGCCTTCTGATAGGCTTAATAAAGAGCCAAATGGCCAATAGCTAAACAGGAGAGAACAGGTGGGACTTCTGAGCAGAAAGAGAGAAACTGGAAGGAGGAATCCAGGTGCGCTATTTCCCTAGCAGACTCTGAGCAAGTCAGATGTGCCCCACCAAGAAGAGGTAACTTAGCCACGCAACACAATGCAGATTAAAAACATATGGGCTCAGTTCTCAGAGCTGGTTGGGAACAAGCCTAAGCTGAGGCCGAGCTTCCATAATGAAAAGGTCTCCATGTCACCAGGCAGTGGCAGCCTTTGATCCCAGCACTGGGGAGGCAGAGGCAGGCGGATGGCTTGAGTTTGAGGTCAGCTTGGTCTACAGACTGAGCTCCAGGACAGGCTCTAAAGCTACACAGAGAAACCCTGTCTCGAAAAACAAAACAACAACAACACAAGTCTTGTCATTATTTGCAGGCTGGCAGTCCAAAAACAGCCTAGCAAGAAAGCTTGCTACAAAGGAGAGCACAAGAAGAGGACTCAACTTCCTTCCCAAATCGGTTGCCTGGGATGACTACAGCTGAAGCGCTATGGACTCACTGCCTGGGGCAGAGCCTGGATCATCACAGACTCGAAACTGTCACTAGACAAATATGTATGCTGATTAAACAGTGGCTTTCATTCCCACTCCTACAAAAAAAGTAATACCAACTCCCTGGTCACTGTAAGAGTAGAGACGTGCAACTGAATTAAGGTAGTAATTTTGATATAATACTAAACCATCAAGCTAAATGACTACAGCTCTTATATCCAGACATGCTCTCAGACCAGTCTACAATATATTCTCTTCTAAAGACCATCAATAATACAAAAATCACAATGTGTATTTTAAATTATTTTATTTTTCATCATTTTCTAACACAGAGAGTCAGAAAAATGAATTTTGGCACCAGGAATAAAAACTTTCTTCAAGTTTAACCTTTAAATTAAAAATAGTAGCTATAATAAGGATATATAAACCTCTTTCAGAGAAACATTAAAAACTGATATCAAAATTTTTGCTGTGGAGATTTTTTAAATGTGGGGTAGAAGAAAAGCAATAAAAAGACTAAGGAATGATAAAATAGATTATGGGGAAGTAAAGAAAGGCAACCCCCAGGAAAAAAATAACAAAAAGAGCAACTAAGGGTCAAAAGTAAGAAACAAGGCTAAAAACCATTTTCCTGATATGAAATTCAAGTACTTAAGAAGTTTTTAAAAACACTGTGAAATGTACTACTAATCTCAATGAAACTCTTCTTCTTACTCACTACTTTCTAGAATTAGTGGGGAAAAAGAACAGAAGGAAACAAAATTCCTGCTTGACATAAGGACACTTGCAGTGAAGCACTCTGCAGAGCAGAGAGGCCCCTGAGAGCTGGCCCTGGAGGAACACCCGGGCCCACTTTCCGACAGAAAGGAAAATCGGCCTCCCATGCTAAGTCTATTCCAATGGAGATGCTCCCGTTGGCTGCCTGCACTAGGTTTCTTGAGGAAAACCTTTGTGCAATATTTTCTTTGGGTTTTCATCCTAATTACTAAAAAACAAACCTACACAGAGGTCAACATGGCTTAATAAGTACGTATAAATTCAGTAATCATCAAAATTCTAGGTTTCCAGAACTGCTGATTTTCATATATAACCATATTCTATACTTCTCCACAATGATAAATAAAATCTCAGGTTTTTCTTAAATAAGAAAACATCACTAGGCTTATTATCACCGAAGCCTTTGTACCTAACCGTTTTATTAAAAACTGTCATTATTTTGAGAGACAGTCAAAGCATACAAATAAATACCGACTTTCACTTTTTCCTTTCTTCTTCGACTTGTGTTTTAAGGCTCAGAGCAGACATTGAGAAACGTCAAACAATTTTATATAAAAAGTTTTCAAATGTATGGCCCAAAGTGAAGTTGTTCTGTTGACATTATTTAATATTCCTCTCATCTTCTCAAGCACAACTTCAAAGACATGTTGATGCCAGTCATCCATCTCAAAGAACGATTCAGTTCGAGTTAAGTAAATAACTTAGGGATCTATAAATGACACTGCAATGTATCTTGTTCCATTTTTAACAGGAAGTCCTTCATGCAGATGTGTAAGCCTCCCAGGATGCATGAAGCTCCAGCCTTTTCGTGGGGATTCAATGGAGCAATTATACCTTAGAAATTTGCAACCACCTCCCTAAAAAGTTAAATACAAATACATCAACTTAATATTTTATGTTTTTAATCAGTAGCAATATTCAAACCATGCCATCTAAATAGCAAGTGAAAATCAAATTTCAGCAGAGCTTTCCCCACAATGCCAGAGTTCCTGGAAATTTTCATTGTCATAATTACCTGAAAATCCTCTCCTACGTTATTGAGAGCAATGTTGATGGTAAATGTTGAGGCATCATGATGCGGACGGAGTGAGCGCTGTCTTTCAGGAGAGTACTTTACCACAAAATTCAGCAGTGCAAATCCCTAGGAAAGCAACCCAGTAGATTTGCTTAGCAATGCAAACACATGAGTATATTTAGGAGGGAAATGGTAGCAGGTAGGCAGGAGGCTCAGGACAACTACCTTTGTGTAATAACCTGCAAAAACCTTCAGCGTAACTGGAGCAATGAACTCGCGAATAAAGTGAAGCCAGACATTCTCGAGATCAATTTGCTTCATGTGAATATCATCAGTTGGGACATTTTCATAACCACCAGATATACGGCTATCCTAGAAACAAACATTAATACAACAAGACAATTTATATTGATATTGTCTTCCTATTTTTTTTTCAATCAAGAATCATAATGCACAATAAAGTGAACAGTTGTTTGATTATGGTGTGCCATCTATTTTAGTGACAAGATCATGACCATTTAGACAACAGAGCTCTGCACATGATGTGCATCAGTGGTGAAGCAAGCTTCGCTTAGAAAACACTTTCTATTTACTGATTATAGATGTGAGTTTCATTATCACTATAAAGTTGATAAAAATGGACTCCCTCAGCCCTCACATGCACACGCACCCTGAAACTAACATTTTATAATCACCCTCAGGACAGAGTCCACTGATGTGCTCTTTGAATCAAAGGCCCTGCAAACCTTGCTTTAATTTAGTGAAACTCAAGTCTTTCAGCACTTATTTGCCGGCACACCACCACCCTAGACTCGGAGTTCTTCCTCATATTTGGAAAGCACCTCTTCCTGGTCAGCTACATAGCTGTGAGCCAAGCTGGGCAAATACAGTAAGTGTTACAATATCCCCCAAAATTCTATTGTAAGGTTAAGGAACAGGCTGTCTGTCCCTGTGGTTTCTTAAAGAGACATGTAGAATCAATGCTGGAATTATTTCCTGCCAAGTTTTCTAATTGAATGTAAATACAAAGCAAAATTATAGATCCCACCTTACTATTTTCTTTTTTGGTTTTTGAGACAGGGTTTCTCTGTAGCTTTGGAGCCTGTCCTGGAACTAGCTCTGGTAGAGCAGGTTGTGCTTGAACTCACAGAGATCCACCTGCCTCTGCCTCCCTAGTACTGGGATTAAGGGTGTGCGCCACCACCACCCAGCTCCACCTTATTATTTCACAGACACAAACCCTGTTGACACTGGATGTTTGCCCTAGCCTTTTCACTACAGTGCACCAGGAAAAGGAACACAGGGAGTAAAAACTGTCCTTGGAAAAGAACAGTGATCAGCGAAGGCGTGCAATTCCTAATCAATTCCAGTACTGGGGCATGGACCCTCATAGCTAAACTGTAATTGCTCTCATAAGTGAGAAAGGAACCCAGGGATAGAGTGATTTAAAACAATTAGCAACCAGTAAAATTAGACTAAAAAGTTTTCTTGATGGCCAATTCATTGAGCTCACAGTCTCAGAAACAGAAAGGCACAAGTCCTCTGAACTCTCTGGCTATCTTCCCCCACCTCCCCATTTGACTCCTTCCCGTGAAATCACAACTCACGTGATGCTTTCCCCCAGACCACTTGCCATAATGCTCCATTTCTTCGACCAACTCATCACAGGCTCTTTCAGAAAGTACGGGGAACCAAAAGACATCTGGACAAGGCTGGAAGACAGTGCCACCATTAGAAGACAGGGCAACAGCAGAAATGACTGTAATATACAGACATTTTTGAAGATCTTCACTAGAAAACCATTTTATCACAGTTTAATTGGCAGTGTTTTTCTTCCTCTTGGTGAATACAACAATGGTGTCACGGACCCGATGAAACGAATCCCAGTGACAGTTCTGAACACTGACATAGAGCACACGTTTAACAGGTCATTCCAAGTAAAGACTGTTTAAGAGAGCCCAGTGTTTTCCAATGACAAACTTCCACTGTCTGTCTGTTTTCTATCATTGGTCCCCCAGCTTCTGTGGCTGGAGGGAGTACCAGTGCTCAGCTGCATATCTGTGTGTTGTTCAAAATTGGGAGCGTGAGGATGGAGAGAGGAAGAGTAGGAGGAGGGGTGAAGGGGAGGCAGGGAGTGAATGAGGGAACTGGAGGGCGGAGACGGGGAAAGGGCAGAGAAGGAGAGCAAGGAAAGAGAAACCTTGATTGAGGGAGCAATTATGGAACTAGCAAGAAACCTGGCATTAGGGACACTTCCAGGAATCTACAAGGATGACCTCAGCTAAGACCCTAAGCAATACTGGAGAAAGTGCCTGAACCTGCCTTTCCCTGTAATCAGATTGATGACCACCTTAATTGTCATCATAGAACCTTCATCCGGTAACTGATGGAAGCAGAGGCAGAGATCCACAGCCAAGAACTGAGCTGAGCTCCCAGAGTCCAGTCCAAGAGAGGGAGGATCAAAATATGAGCAAAGGGGGTCAAGACCATGATGGGGTACCCACAGAAACAGCTGACTTGAGCTAGTGGGAGTTCAGACTCCAGACTGACAGCAGGGGAACCTGCATAGAACCAAAGTAGGCCCGCTGAATGCAGGTGACAGTTGTGTGGCTAAGGCAGTCTATGGGGCCACTGGCAGTGGGACCAGGACTTATCCCTAGTGCTTGGACTGCCTTTTTGGAGCCCATTCTTTATGGAGGGATACCTTGGTCAGCCTAGATACAGGGAGGAGAACCTTCGTCCTGCCTCAAAAGGATGTGTCAGACTTTGTTGACTATCCCTGAGAAGCTTTACCCTCCCTAGGAGTGGGTGGGGATAGGGTGGAGGGAGCAGGAGAAGGGGAGGGAGTGAGAACTGGGATTGGTATGTAAAATGAGAAAAGATTGACTTTTGGTCGTTATTGCTTTTTTAAAGAGTGAGGCTTTAAGGCTAGGCTCCATTAAAAATTTAAAAGCTGTAAGTCTCATGAATTGCATCTAATCAATGATTTTTCCATATTTAAAATCCCTGCTAATGTAGTATTACTTAAATCAGATTTAGTTGAAATTACAGAAAAGTCACTCTATATGTTACAATTATTAGTACAAACCTGCTCAACTATATTTTCAGTGAAAATCTTCGAATAATCACGGTTTATATATTTTTCCTTCCAGTCCTAAGGGGAAAAAAACTACACATTTAAACAAGTAACTTTTCCATAAATAAGTATATACATTAGAGAAATTATTTAAATAACTTATAAATAGCTTTGAATTAGACAAAATAGTAATTTTTAGAAGCCAGTTTTATATTTCAAACTTTGCCTGTTCTGTATATGGGCACACAATATCATGAAATGAACAAAGCCTTTTATCTATAATGTCTCAGGTTATTAAAATTGAGTAATATTATAATGGATAGATTCATATGCAATATTTAAGAATATATACAAAAGAAATTAAACATGTGATGTTTAAACATAAAAAATAGAACAGGAGCCGGGCGGTGGTGGTGCATACCTTTACTCCCAGCTCTCAGGAGGCAGAGGCAGGTGGATCTCTGTGAGTTTGAAGCCGGCTTGGTTTACAAGAGCTAGTTCCAGGGCAGGCTCCAAAGCTACAGAGAAACCCTGTCTTGAAAAGCAAACAAACAAACAAAAATAGAACAGGGAATGTAGCTCAGAGTGTTGAGGGCAGAAAAGACTCCCTGCTTGGGTACAGACTTCATACTTTAGTTAAGTTGGGTCATCATTTTGTATTTATTGATGTTAAAGTCTCTAATGTTTTAGATTGGACACTAACACTAACTCTTCATTTGAAAATGTCTTTCTAGTCATCGAGTCAATTATGATCTCAGTTATCTTTCAAAAACTCTGAAAATGGGAAAATCACTAAGTATTCTGCCACAGAAGTATGAAAGAATGAGTAAAACCACAAGAAGGTAAGCAGAGCCTATTCAGCTCAGCACTTTCTCCATAAACCTTCGAGAGAGCCAAGTTCCTATAGGAACATATCCAACGCAGGATATAAACTAAGAGCTCACCTGGACGCTGATAACCAAGTAATTCTACCTTCAGAACCCTCAAGAATTCAGAACACAGCCCAAGTGTGGACATGCTACCCTCTCCGAAAAAAGAAAACCATTTTCAGTTCTCCCTCACTAAAGATGAAGATATGCAGGTAAAATGGGACGAAGGTACTTTTAAAATACCAAAATGCCAAAAAGGATAATCTTTTTCTATCTAACAGAGAATTCTGTATTCAAAGTTCTTTCTGGAATTCTGCTATTTCTGTGAAATCAAAGACTACGCTCATCAGGTAGCCTGAGTCTTTGTAATTTAAAACTCACTGTTGGCACAGGGAAGACATTTTAAGAAGGTAACCAAAATGACTATTTAAGAAAGTTTTCTCGAGGGAAAAAAGTGCCAGCCATACTGAAGAAAGAGATTCTCCTAACTCAGTCCCAAGAGCGACTACTATCAGAATCAAATTTCTCCAATTTTCCTTACACGGAAGATTTACTCTGCATTGGGCTTTGGCTATCTTCAGTATATATTTACAAAATCGTCATAACACTTTACTAAGTGGAAAAATAATAGGTATTTTTCCAAACTAAATTCTTGATATATCTTGATATGTGGGGGTGGGAGAGCAGCTGGGGATGAACCTAATGCATTCTGCATATTACGGGAGAGTTTCATCCCCATATCTTTAATAACTGAGGTCTTTCCCACCCCCTTTTGAAAATATGTGATTCATATTTTTTTCTAAAACTATAGTTAAGAACTGGATGGTCCTTTTGAAAACAGAAAGTAGAAATTTTAAGAGAAAACAAACTGATTTTTTCTTTTAAGGTAATGTGTCTTAATTTTAAAAAGTTCTGGGTCAAGTTTAGAAATATTGCAAATCATAAAACACAACTATTTGTACTCAATTAAAAGCATTTATGTGTTAATACTATTACTCGATTTATATTCACTTAGAGTGACAGGAAGATAAGAAGCAACAAGGGAATTAAACATGAACATACCACAGGGTTTTCAAATATCTGCCAGAGGTCATTGTTGAGGTGGGAGGTATTGTAATTTGCAGTTGACAAAAGCCGTCCAAATTCATGTCTGTTAGAAATGTACATAAACATACCCTATGTACCGAAAACAGCAGTATTAATCTCAAAGTGCAGGACATTTAATCATGGAAAAAATATATAGACTGCATTAACTTTTGTATTTAATTCATAAACATGCATTTTAATTTTTCATAAAAATGTATATTATTTAAAATGAATCAAAATTGTTAGAAACTCAGAAAACACACAGAACTAACAGCACAAATGGCCAATGAGAAGAGGGAGACTTGGGCTGCTTTGTCATTTTCTCAGGGATCCTAGAGACAGATAAAAGAAAAGAAATCCCTGTTGGAAACCAGAAATATTTTTCAGATATGCACGGCGATGGCGTGCATCTTCTTTTCGGCTTCTTTTCCTTTTAAAGAAACACGTATTTTATGAGAACTCAAGATGCCAGAAGGCCTTCTTCAGTGCTTCATATTCCTCTGCTGTATTGTTTCAGACCCAAGAGAGTTCTCCAGGCATTTTAAGAGAGTTAAGAGGGAAGTCTCCTGTTCTTCCCTAAACATGGCAAATGTGGCAGATAGCACTGGGCCAAGGATGTCTGTCTCTTTGTACCTGTTTATGTTGGTAAAAAGGTTAGTGGCAAGCAAACACATGGGCAAGTGCCCAAACCTCATCTCTAATGAAGATGTACTTTATACCTACTTTCTTGTCCACAGCATCCCAAAACCTTACAACACTGAGTAAAATATTGGAGGTTATTTCTCTCACCTGCTAATTATAAAATGTAAATTACCTCAATGACCAAAGACCTGACCATCAGGCAACACTCCTCCAAAACCCCACAGCACACATACGGACAGATAAGGAGCCCATGAGTACCAACATCTTACCAATCAATGCAAAGGTGGCTCTTAAGGATACTTTACTGCCACTCAACACAGCATATCTAACATAGTTACATAAAGAAAAATGAATAAAAATAAATAAAAATGAGACCTTTGGGGGCCTGAGCATTTGGAATGTTTCCGGAGTAGGGGAGTCTTTTTCCCTTTGTAAGGTCTAAAATGAAGAGAAGCATGGGTCAGTTGATGTGCACACCTATTTGTCAGGCATCGAGGTACAGAAATACAGCAGCTCTGATAAAAAGCTGACATAGTGAAATGTCCTTCCTAGACAACATGCAAAACAAGCAAAGCTTGCAGGGCACACAAAACACTTCCAGCCTTCCCACTGTTTTATTGCAACTTGTTTGGTGAAACACATATCCAAGCTCATTCCTTAGCAAAACTTCATTAGATACATAATTAAGACAAAGGGGAAAAATGAGTAACAGAGGCCATTCCGGATGCGCTGTTGAGTGAAACCAGCCAAACATAAGCACAAATACAATTAAAGGTACTGAGTGTGTTCAATGAGGATGCACACAGATACACAAGCAATAAACATACTAGAACAACACATGCCTTGTTAAACTAAGAAAAAATACTTGCCAACCTTTCTGATATTCCTAAGGCTATGACTGTTTATATAAATTGAGAAATAAAATAATATCTGAAAAAGAAAATCTTATATATATATGTGTGTGTTTTCTGAATTAAAACATATTTATGTGGTTTGAAAATTATTTTCTATAAGCATTTGTTTTATTATAAAAGTATATTTCTAAAACACTAATGTATCATCTGCTTTTCACACAGATTAAGTATACTATCTCCCTAGTTTAGGAAGCCTGCTTTGTAAGAATGTACCATCAGTATTATGGGGTACACTTAGAAAAAAACATAGTCACTGATTTCATGACAAAATTATAAGATTAATAAATATGTAAAGAACATTTAAAACTAATATTAACTAAACTCAATTTTTTAGTATAGAATTTCAGATGTGAATAATGATAAATTCTTAAGGGAACAAAGCTTATTCCTAATTCTGTCTTTATTAAAATCTTCTTTTGTAGCTTATGAGTCAAGCCTATGCTAACATTTAAAGACTATGCTACAGATGTTCACAAATTATTCTCCAAAAATTATAGAACCAAAAAAATTGGCTAGTATTTACAAATAAGGACGAAAAAGGGCATCCAAATACAGTGACACACGGGCTGGAGAGCAGGCCATCTTGTCAGAATGGCCGCGGCTGTGCATCTTACCATTTCTCTAGCATTTCGGCAGAGAGCCATATCAGGATCCAATTTATCACGAACAAAATAGTTCCTCTCACTCATCTCTGATCGGAGTGCCTTTCCTTGAATTAAGTACACATTAGCCATGTATGGGACATTCCAAATTCCTCTGAAAGTAAAAGATACATTCCAAAAATACCACACTACAATGTATTTCATGCTTACATTTAAAATAAGTGCTTTGTGTATGTTCAGAATTTGTATATATAAATTATTCAGTCAGTAAAGCATATGATACTTGACAAATATGAATTTTTGGTATACATATATCCTAATGAAAATTAGGAGAAATTATTATCTCTATTTCTAGATAGACTTTAATTTAAGTTGTATCTGGCTGTGGGGGCTCTCTGTAGAACCGTTGCTGCAGTTAGGTCATGGTAGTCTACTGTATAGAATATTTTGTTTAACCAAAAACATCTGATAGCAAAAGCAACGACACACTGAACCAGAGGTGTTCTGGCACAGCTGGCATGGCTCCCTAGAGCAGACACTAGTGCCAAGACTGTATTTGAAAGTTAAATAGGCCATAGTAGAAGTATTTACACTACAAAACTTCGTAAGCACTACAATTGAGTGTAGTCTTTCAACCAGAACCAACATAATTCATTGCCTTATTTTAGATGAAATACAGTTGGAAGTGTAAGTGTTGGCAGTTCTCTGCCTTCACCTTTCCCACCCCCATTCTGAGAGGGCCCCTTCTATCTGGGAGGTACCAGCCTGAAGGCTATCACTTTAGAAAACAGAAAGGGAAAATCTTGACCAAGGAAATGCAGTATAATCATTTTGTATTACTTAGATGAGAAAATATTTTAAAAAATCGAAGGGCCTTTAGCCCCATGTAATTTGTCAGGCAAATGGTTAAGCATTAATTACGATGGAATGCATGATGCTTCTTTCTAAGGCTATAAATGCAGGTGCATACACATATCATCAGCTGTCACTCTCTCCTAGGCTCACTAACGGACCAAGGTCCTTATCCTTGGTCCTGTGGATAAGTCAGGCAGGAAACTACTGTGTACAAAACAACAATGACTTACTACAATAAACGTGAATGCACCATTCTGTATTTGACAGCCTTCATTTCCATCCAGTCCATGAATAGTATCACATATATGGCCTATGTAAGTCATTTTAGAGTCAATAAAAGCAGCTGAAATAATAAAGAACTGTCTTAAAATAATTTCTTACCTACCACACTAGCAGCTAACAATAACAACAACTAAAGAAAAAACAAAAAGGGAAAAAAACTTTATTATAGTTGCATCATTCAGATGTAAAGCTCCTCCACCATCCACCACTTCAAGTATGTGTGCAAGTAATATTTACTTCCTAGATGATAGTTGGTATTTTCTAAATTAAGTCAGTCAAATATCAAAAGAGCTTTGTTAAGAAAATACTAGGCAGGAATGTTTCTCTTTTTTCCATATGGTAGGCTAGCACACTTTGTCTTAATTATCCAACACATCAGCTCACTTAAAAAGTGAAATATACTGTGGTCTCTAGAAAGAGGTGCCCTAGTACTTGTATTGTATAAATACCTAAGTGAGCTCCTACTTCTCAAATTCACTCTAAGCAGAAGGAAGAGAGATAAAGATTATTATCAGGTAATATCAATAAGACCAGACTGTTACACTGCTGTATAGGAAAAGATTCACTCAGGTAACTCACACTCTGTTCCCCTGAACAATGTCCACGTAATCTTCAGAGCGAGCATAGTACCCATCAGGACTCAATGCCCCCCAGAAGTTGGACCATAACTTCCCATGACGTGTCACAAGGGGAGCAATGATCTTCCTAAGAAAGGGAAACCCACACCATTAATAATCTTCAAACTATAAGAGTTGTACCCTTTGCAAGACTCATAACACAGGAAAGTTTATTTAATAAATTACTTGTGTATGTGCATATATGTATATGTGTGTATTAATTACACAAAATTTAAGAAAAAATCCCAACATCTTTTCTTCAATGGATACAATGAAATTTTTTAATTATGTTAATTAAAAGGAGCAACAAAAATGGAGAATTATTGAAAATGCTAACAAAATATTGAGATAATATTTTAACAATACATTAGTTACATGTAAGAGTCAAACTAAATTATTTCATTGTATTTAAATTAAATTCAAGTAAAACGGGCAAACTCAACGCTCTCTACAGTATTAAGGGAGTCAGTGAATATTTGTTGAATGAAAAACAAGCCACACAGATGGGCTGAGACATGAAGAGGCAATGTTTCTAAAACAAATCCTAATCACTTTACCATCTGTCTTCAGTATTTTATGACTTTTTATACTAGGTTGTAGTTGTAAGCTGGCCTGGTAGCAATGGATACGTCAGTCTTTACTTCAGAAACAAAACAGAGTCACTTGTCTGGAACGGAAAGTCCCCAGGAACTAGGGTTTACATTTACTTGCTACCCTGATGGCACCAAGGGACAGCACTTTGAGAGGTCCCTAACTTCTGAGAAGGCTACACAAGGGCAGGGACCTTGAAACTCGTTTCCTCCCTTGCTCCCTGCTTCCTGCTCCTTGTCCCTCCTCTCATGATGTAGCTGAGAACATTACAAGGCAGCCAGGCAGCCCCGGTGGCAGCCCCTGCATGTGATGCCAAACCACTCAGGCTCCAAGACTGTGAGTCAAATGAACTTCTACTGTTTATTATTTAGCCAGTTGGTGGCTTTTTGTTACAGTCATAGCAAACACAGTAAGACACTGTGACTATACTCTGTTTTAATAACTATTTGGAAAGTGGTACCATTTAGACTAACAGAGTACAAATTTGAAATATGTCAGACTTCCCTTGGGAAACCTTATTTGTACTACCAACATTTCCCATATGAGTAAAATGTCAGATGTTCCTCTACAATTACTTTTATATTGCAGTGGCACCATACGATTCTTCCACAGTGCTTATGGACTCCACAAAGAAGCCTAAGTAACATGCCCAACACTTGTGAAGATGAGCTGGCATCTTCCTTGTACATATACAAAAGATAAATATATAAAATATTATATTTCGAGACTAAAGATTACCTAGTGATTAAAAGCAATGGCTCCTTATCCAGAGGACCTAGTTTCAGTTCCCAGCACCCACATGTCAGCTCACAACCCTCTGTAACTTTAGTTCTATGTCAGCCTCTTCTGTAGGCAACACACACACACTCACAGTATCCAGATATACATTCAGGACAAGCACTCATACACATAAGAAAAATTACAAAATTAATATATCAAGCCCACTGAGATTTTAACTTTCCCATTTACCAAACATTAGTCAGAAGCACACAGATTTGTACTATATAATAACTATAGCACTATAAAAAATGGTGAAAAATTTGCTTTATGGGTATTCAGGGAATGATGGTTCAATGTCCATAACTGACATCAAGTATTTTGACGATTAAAAGATAAAAACAAAAGTCCTTCTAATTTATAATCTCAGTGTCTCCTGAAGCAGTATTACAAATTCCTACATGATACTTAGCTTCTACATCTTTTCTTTATTAGGAGAAAGAGTGTGTTAATGTAGATAAACAGTACATGTGAGCTGTGAGGAGCAGTGAATAGCAACACAATCAGTAGTAGCTGTAGTACAGCAAGTAGGATTAAGACCTTATATCTAGATCTCCAGAATGTCTTTATTCCATTGCATTTGAATCATTGAGAACAGGGACTCCATGACATTCAGTACAACAGTAAATGCAACTACAGCTGTGAAGAGATCAGTGTATCTGAAATGTCTGATTTTAGAACTATAACTCTAAGAAATAAATGATGCGAGTTTTATGAAAACTTATATTTAAAATATCTATGGAAAATAAAAAAATTAAAAAATTTTTAATATCAGAAACATTGATAATATGATTAAACATAGTTTTAAATAGAAAAACAGACCAAATACCATTAACAGTCACTGTTTGACTGTATTATTGGACACTTTCATTTCTAAGATTGCTAATGAAATACTTAGTACTGGCACCTTAAAAGGTATAGGATAGTTGAGTATGACCTACCTCAATTTATTAGTGTACCCACACACATGTGGGAAATTATCATATTACTAATGAATTCATGTTAAATCTTAGTACCTGTTTTGTTCAATCAAAATTTTTAAAGTTCTTGGGTTTGTCAAAACAACATCTGCATCCACACTAAAGTAGTAATCACACTTTTCATCCTGACGGCAGAAATCCCTGATATTGAGAAAGAAAATAAAATAAGCATTAGGCAAAATTTCCTGCTTGGAAATATTAATGTAAAGCAAACGTAAGTAGGAATGTTCTAATGTATTTTCAATCAAAACTGCCATGATACTGAAAATGACTAACTCATCAACCCACGTATCCATAGGTAGACATCACTACAATTTTATATCAAGTGAGATACATATTTAATTCACTAAATATTTTAAGGCAAAAAAACCTTAAGGAGCCATAGGGGTGGTTCAGTATATAATAGCAGTTGCTGTGCAAGCAAAAGGACTTATAGCCCAAATTCATGTAAAAGGACAGAGCACGGTCCAACACACAGCCCGACAACCCCAATACTTAAGGGGCACAGACAGAGGAAGGTGGCTGGGACTGGCTGGTCTCCAGACTGGCTCCAGGGAAGTAAGAGATGTTGTCTGAAGGGAATAAGGTAGGTATTGATAGATAAGGACATCTTGTGGCCTGCTCTGGCTTCTGCACACATGATAGGTGCATACACTTATTCACACACATATACCACACATACACAACATCTGGTAACAATGGGAGTTTGTGAAACCTATAAATGTTTTCTGAAAGAAGAAATAACTTACCCCAATTTATTTATATTTTAAATTACCTTTTACATGTAAACTCCTAGATACACAAAATAAAATACTGCATCACCAATAATTCAGATATTTAAGGGATTCAAGTTACTTTTTGCTGTTGTGTGTGTGTGTGTGTGTGTGTGTGTGTGTGTGTGTGTGTGATGTGTGCTGATGGAGAATAATCCAGCCTTACACATGCTAAGACAAAAATGACATTGTCTGAAAGGAATTATGGAGATAAAGTTAAAGGCTCCTTAAGTATTAATATTTTACACTTGATTGCATAGAGTGCTTTTTAAGACAGTTATGTCCTGCCTGCTCACTGGAAATGCTGACTCACATGTTTTTCCAGGAGAGACTGCAGTGTTTTCTATAGGAAATCAAGGACCGAGCCACTGACGATACCATGATGACCTGCAACGTCCTATGATCATCATGCATTTAGGATACATTTAGCTATGGCTTCTGCACTTAGGATACTCTTGCCTGCTTCATCTTTCCAGCCTCACAGCCGGCCCTACTGGCCACTTTCTGCTCTTACGTACATTTTTTTCAAGCTAGCAACTAAGCAAGACACTTGACGGGAAAATTTACAGCAGTTATTCAACACCATCAGCGAGAGTAAGTCCTGAACAGGGACTCAAGGGATTAACCAATGAATTAGTTAAGGATACTGGCATTTTTGAATACTCCAAAGCCCTTCCCAAGAAGAAACCCTAACAGTGCATTAGACCTGCACAGTACAAGGCATGAGAGTCAGCAACAGACAAGAACGTCCTCTGTTAAGAAGGCACAGTATCCTTGCCTTTTTACAAGCAGCTTCTCAAAATGCAGGCCAGAGCATCAACTTGGCACTCACTGGAGACACAACTGCTCAGTGGCAGAGTTTTACAAGTACTCTATTGAAGCATTAAAGAAGCAAAACCAGATCTTCTGAGTATGGAGTCTTAGCAATGTCAAGCAGGAGCACACATATTCCATACTACATGGCCTTTGGATGATGAATTTAAATATAAGCATTTTGCTCTTACAGTCATAATATTCATTTATCTCTTTTGTTTAAATCTTTAGCTGAAGCTAATTCATAACCTGATTACGTATTTTGACTTGGTTTAAAGAAAAATATAAGT
The DNA here is from genome assembly GCA_004026605.1 of Ondatra zibethicus. Classification (NCBI taxonomy): domain Eukaryota; kingdom Metazoa; phylum Chordata; class Mammalia; order Rodentia; family Cricetidae; genus Ondatra; species Ondatra zibethicus. The sequence goes on along the minus strand of PVIU01005462.1, from coordinate 87,686 downwards.
AACTCCCATGGCCACTCCTGTGTAACTACACCCACACAGAACTGTCCCCTGCAGCTGTATCTGTGACACACACATATAAAGAGGTGCCTTCCAACTTTAATAGAACAAATCGGGGAAATTTTTTCTTAAAATTCATTTACCAGAATAACAATTCAATATATATTATTCAGACATACATGCCCATGTTTCTGGCTTCCGCTTGACTTAGATTTTCTTCCGGTCCTACTATTTTTATAGTACTGATTTCAAGCTTAGCTTTATCAAAAAACACTTTGATGTCCTTTTCATGATAAACTTCCTGTAACAAATTTTAAATATAAAAAATTAGATGGAAAACAGACAATCTGAATTGTTTATAAAGACAATACTTCATACTTAAAGTATTAATTATATAATTCCGTTATTGAATTACAGAAAACATACTTAACTATCACTTGAAAAAAATCAAAGAACATAAAATAGATTTATATCAATATCCAAAAGGAGAAGCTGCTTCAAAATTACTTCAATGTCTGCTAAAAGTTCAAGTCCTGCAATAATACTTAAATCCTAGTCATTACAGAGAATTCTAACTGAAGGGGGGATATTTTGTTGCCTAAGAATCTTAGATATTTGCTATAAAAATTCAGAAATGAAGTTTATTAAATGTAATAAATATTAATATTATGTATATAAACAGCCTCATTGTACAAAATAAAATTTAAAAATTATCTCTGAAGCCAAAGAGTACAATTAATGACCATATACAAAATTGTCTTTTAGACAAAAAGAGAGTATTTAGCAAATTCACATTGAGCAACAGCCAGCTAGCAGTGTAAAGCCATCGATTTAGGATGATTCCTGATTCAGCTGTATTGAAGTTAGGGGGACTTCCTCTCCAGCACCAGTGTGTGTGGAGTTTTCTATGCATCGCATCTTACTTTTCCTTCTCAAGAGTGCTGTCCCAGCACGGTAAGGTCAGTTGTTACATAAGGCTGCATGACGCAGCCTTAAAAAAAATGATAAAAATTGAGGTTAGGAAATTTAAGGCCATTTGAAAGTTGGTAAAAGGTCAACAAAAAGCACATAACCACAAGTGTGCTAAGTGCTTGTGTTAAGTATTAATATTATGATTAATATTGATAATTAATGTCTGATATTTACTCTTTGAACTTACTAAAGGTGGGTTTCTGAAATTTGAAAATGGTCTCTGAAAAAAATAATAAATGATTCTAAGACCAAAAAACAGAGTAATAGTTAAACCAAACCTATTATCACAGAGCAGAAACAAGAAGCTCTGGGGCTGACAACTTAGAAATAAAACAAATATTGACAGAAACGACTTGTTTAAAGTACATGTTTGGCAGGATCTGAATGTCTCGGAAGAAATAACAACATCGAGGTTCCCTGGTAAGGAGCCTGCCACTTTGAGCTGGATGGAGGCAGTGCTCTAGAAGCGTGTCCGCTCTGACGCTATGGTATCACTGCTACAAAAATCAAGGGCCAGTCTATAGAAGAAAGCCCCAGAGTCACCAAAATGCAAAGGATTTGCACATCCTCTTTAATTATGCTGACAAACTGTATGGAAATGGCTAATATTCAGCCAGTTTGCTCTATAGAAACCCTCAATTTCATGTGGCTCAGCCTAATATTAAATTAAACTTTCAATTCTTAAGACATAATAGAAGTGGTAAAACATTCCACTTGGATTTTAGGTGCAAGAGGAGTCACTTCAAAAAATTCTCATATTCAACACTCAAGACTGAAATACTTACTTTATTATGAATAAAGAGTTTAAGTGCTTCTTTGGGATAATCCAGTGTTAACAGTAAGTCCAGGAATCGAGGTAGAAAAGGGGTTGGTTGTTCAATAAAAACACCTATTGTTACTTTTGGATGGACCTATGTTTTATAGCAAACACAAAAGCAAATTATGATCAGTATAATTTCAAATTCTATTCAAATCTTAGCAGGGGGAAAAACAACAAGAAAAGAAACAGAACAAATAAAACAACAAGAAACACAAGACTTTCAGGGCAGCATAACCACATCAGCCACTGAGTCTTCGAACACTGCAAGTCTACCTCTGTGAAGCCAATCAGTGATTTTATTGAATCACTCTCATAATGTGGATTTATAACATAAAGGAAGTTATTATCCTGTTCACCATATGGATGACATAGTACACAGCCTGTGTAAGTAATCCACTCCCTTCAGGGCTCCTCTCAAAGAAGCCAAATGCTGTTTTGAAAAATTCTATAAAAAAATACCAGAGTTCTAGGTCAGGGATGCTGCTTATGGTAGAGTGCCTCCCTATATCTGGTCTTGGAGAACAAGAAGAGGTGAGAAGAAAGAAAAAAAGAAAAGAATGGGGATGGGAGAGGAGGGAGGATGGAGAGAAAGAGGGAGGATAGAGAGGAATGAGCCCATCTTATTAACAAGCTTTGGTATTTTTACTTACTTTAGACATATTATGTTATAAGAATAACTACTTTCCTTAGTTAACATATTATCTTAATGTAAATATTTTTATATGTTTTCTAAAATCCACTTTAAGCATGCGTTAGGTATAATTTCCTTCTTTTATTTTCTTATGTGAAAATATCTGTAATACACATTGGCCATGGCAGTCTTTGTGATGGGTGGGGTTTTATCAAAAGGAATGGAAGCTCCTGGTTTGAAAAGATTACGATCAAGGTGGTAAAACAAATATGCAAGTGAATTATTATGCAATGAGACTAAAACCAGAGCTGCATGAAGTCTTCATGGAGCCCAAACATGCTGAGCAAGACCACTACCACTGAACTAGAAACTCTGTTATGACCCACATTTAAACATATGCTGTATGCAGGATCTTAACTCCTACAAATGCTTCATTTCTATGTCCCTGTTGCATGCTCACTATGTTTTGAGAACTACAGAATTTTATTATATTTAGGAATAAGTAGTTGTCCCTTTCTAGAACATTTCAATAAGTTGTAAGGCAAATGCAGAAACCAGATTATTTATATGCAAAAAACATTATTTATATGCTGAATAAAAACCTCAACACTAACATTTTATCCTTGAATCAGAAAGTTTAAATTAGAAGGGAAAATCCAAACAGAAGGAATTAATTCTCCTTCCAGAGGACAACGCCATTTTCTGCAAAAAGCATCAAGACAAGTGTTTAAACATCTCCATGGTGCTGATTCATTCAGAACTACTTTGGCCCTCTTTCCAGATAGGAAACATTTAGTTTGTTGCTTCAAAGTCTGGCCAAAAACCTTCCTTTCAAGTGACATAGAGTTCTATTCAGAAGTTACTAAATGTAGACGATTTACTTTTTATCCTCCCTTCAGACTGTGGTGAGAAATCAAGCACTAGTTTAGGGAGTTCCAGTGCCCTGTGTTGCCACAGCTGCTGCAGTCACAACGTCTCTGGGGACTTTATTTTTACCAGTGTTGCTCTGACTTCACTGGCACGCTGCAGTTGCTCAGTCTACTTATGGCAAATAAAGTCAACTTTCAGCTGTTAGTGCTTTCAAAATAATCGAAAGCACAGGCTTCTAGATTTTCTAAGTCACTGTACTTTTACATTAGAAATCCATTATCAAGCATACAAGGGAAACTATAGAACAATTTGCCTTTTTCCTGTGTCACTGCATCTCATGACAATGTAGATTTCTGATATATGTTCATACATATAAATTCCACTTACATCCACTGCAGACAAGTCAACTGTGTCAAAGTCACAAAGAGCACAGCCACTTTCCTGTGTCCATGAATTAGGAACATAGTTTCCAAAGTAATTCTGGAGGATCTAATAAATGCAGGAAAAAACAGATGAACAGAAGCAGTCTGTAGGCACCAAGTTCTAGCTATACAATTACATAGCTTCAGGGAATTCTTGTCTGCATCTGGCAAAATTCCCTAATTACACTAACATTTATTACCAATATATATACATTCTTCAGGTAGTGAATCGTTAAGTTCTACAAACTGTGTCTAGAAATGACCAAGTTGTTACAAAAGATGAAAGTCATATTATTTGATATAACTTGATGTACGGAATACTAGAATTTGCCATTGTAACAAAACAATAGGCCAAGTAAACTCTTAAAGGAACAATTAAGACATTTAGACAAACCACCATGATTCATGTATGCAGTAATGAGATAGATGTGTTTAAATGTCCAGCACAGACAAGGGTAAGGTGACTTCTCACCAAACACATCACAGAGAACAAGGAGTTAGGCAGCTTTATCACTGAAGAACACAAAGCTATTTCTGGAGATGTAAACAAGGCTGCTTGTTCATTTTCTGGCTGCGCAGACCCAAATAATGACACAGAAACTATACTAACTACAACACTGTTTGGCCAATAGCTTAGCTATATTCCTAGCTAGCTCTTGCATCTTAAATTAACCCATTTCTATTAATCTGTGTATCACCACGAGGCTGTGGCCTACCAGTAAGGTTCCCGTGTCTGACTCCTTCAGCAGCTACAAGATGTCACCTTGACTCTGCCTACTATGTCTGTATATTTCTGTCCAGATTTCCTGCCTGGCTTTACTCTGCTAAGCCAGACCAAAAGAGCTTTATTTATCAAACAATAAAAGCAACACATCCACATACAGCAGGACATCCTACATCATAGAGACACTTCTGTCAGCCAGGCTTCGGGGTGCTGCTCAGAGGACTAATGCAATAAGGGATTAAAACAGTCATTCCACAAACTGAAGAAAAGCAGCTTCTTAAGACCCTAAAGTAGAGCACAGAGGGAGCTATTTTGCCAGTGTCCTTCCCTAGGTCTATTGGAATATTTCTACTGCACAGAAACTTCAATCAGAAGGTGCTAACACCAGGAAACTGCATTAGCAGAGGAAAGCCTTTGTGCTACCTAGATGCTATAGAGGTGGATACAATGAACCTCTGTAAACCTAAGAAATGTACAAGCACCACAAGAGCTTTGGATGATATGGGACCTCAGAAGTGAGAAACCATATGTCATGACAGTCATTATGACATTTTAAGATTCAGTATGGCTGGGCATGGTTTTGGTGCACACCTTTAATCCAAGCACTCCAGAGGCAGATGCAGGTGGATCTCCTTGAGTTCAAAGTCAGCCTGGTCTACAAGATGAGGTAAATGCTAGCCATTACACAGTGACATCCTCTCAAAGAGGGGTAGGGAACAATGGAGAATTTAAAGTGCAAAACAAAACAAAAACAGACACAGAAAGTACTTCTGATTGACAAATAATGAAGGTGAGTAATAAAATAAGACACACATATATGCATTATACATTATATATATAATGTGCTCCATAATACATGTTACTTTGAAAGGACATGAAAAATAGAAAACACAAAATACATAATCTTTATTAGAATGTCCTTGAAAATATTTTTAAAGGAAGTAAAAGTCCCTGAAATTGCTGAACACATTAATAATCCTCACAACATTTAAGGACCAACAACTTTCCCACTTAGAAATAACATCAAAATTTAATATTTGTGCCATGAATTCTAGATTCCCTGTATGAATATGAAAATGGCCAACAGTCCTAAGGGGTAAAGCACAAAGAAGCAAAACTTTCAGTTTTCATAAATAAAGTTTGATTTTGTAACTTTCCACGTCCTACCCTTTTTCCAGAGTAGTAAACATTAGGAAACAGTACTATTGATGGGAAATGTCCTGGTATTTGTCATCCCATGGCAGAGATTGCCCATCCCCTCCCAGTACCCATACACCAGGGCATCTGTTTCCCTCGTAACAACTGTGCACATTTCTGCTGGCCGCTGGGGAAGGTGTGGAAAGCTGCTGAAGGGCGAGGCTGCCGTGGGCCCCTGGGCACTGAGCTAGAACTTTCCTGAGTCCTCTTCAAAGCACATCCAAATATGAAGTCATCTGCACTCACAGAGGGCCCACCCCGCCCCTATCTAGCCATTAGTCAAGGTCACAGCAGCTGAGAACTATGATTTTGGGGCATGGATTAAGGTCACTGATTTTATTATAAATCAAATTATTTGAAGAAATTACTTCTTTTCACGTGCAGCACATGGATTATTCTAGGATCTCTGAACAATTAGGGGAATAAGGCTTGATCTCTGGGTCTCTGACCTTTACTGGTCCTAAAAAGGTAGATACTAAATTGAAGTATGTACCTATAGAATAGAAGGTCATAATCTTGATAAGAGAAAACCCTGTTTAAGTCAGATGCTACACTGCATAAAAGACAACATAGATAAACTGTTCACATTCAAGTTTTTCAAAGAACCTGTTTTAAAGAGATGATGACCCTCCCACATTGCTCCATAGTCCAACTCAGAGAAACAGACAATCAGTGAACGGGCATAGGTACTTACTTTGGTGGGCCCATTTCCATTAATTGCTACTGGCAGTGTTTCATAAAATGTATTCTTCACTCTGCTTTTACCATTTTCAAATTTTAAAACCACTTCATCTGGGTTAAAAAGAGGAAAGTTTTTCTTAACTTCAAACATCTGTAGGTCTATGGATTTCCAAGACACACAATCACATTTTTCAATGCACAGAAACTATCTTGCCCAAGTCAGCAGTTTCCAAATTGAAGAACAGTACAGGTAGTCACAGGCTGATTCCAACCAAATGCCCGAGCACTAAGCTGGGTTGTCTGGTGCTTTGCTGGTCCCTGACCTGTTTGCCAGCAGTGTGGCACCAGCTGGATCCACTATCACAACCTATCTGTAGTGGACCCAGACCGGCCTTGAAGGCTCATTCTAGAAACAGCAAGCAATGTGTGTATGGGGAAGATGCATTGTCTGGCATAAGCAAGACTTTCACAGCTGGCTGGCCACCTGATAAATGTGCAGCTCTCATTTGGCCTTCTATCCCAAGAACCTAATCACTCTGTGGACAGCACCATGAACTGTATAGAACTATAACATATTCTTAACTTTTTAAATAATATGCATTAATAAATAAAAATATTTTGAGTTTTCATACATAAATTAATGCACTGATATATCATACCAGGGGCATATGTATCTCTAAATAAATAAAAACATCAAGAATACTCACAAGTATGTTCATGGGCAATCTCTGTGCAGATGTACCCACATATGCCGGAGTGGACATGTTCTCTGTGTGTGTACTGACAAATATGTAACTGTGTGCACAAGTTTTGTTTGAGTACCAAAAGTGTGCAGTTTGTGCACACATTTTATGTTTATTCATAAGTATCCAGGCTTATTCACATGTTCTTAAGGCAGTACTTAAAAATGTACAGGTATATATACATGATATATGCACATTCATGTGCAGGTTTGTGCACATGCTCTGCATATATACTCACAAGTGTGCACACACACTCTGTACATGCACTCACAAGTATGCAAACATGCTTGTTTGTGCATTTACAAGTGTACATGTATGCCCCTATGCTCTGTGAGAGTGTATTCACATATAAACTGGTGTGCACACATGCTTTTTGAGTGTACTCACAGATGCAGGTGTGTGCACACATTGTGCATATACTCATAAATGTGCAGGTGTCATGTGCATACACTGTGGGAGTGTACTAACACATAGGTATGTGTGCATACTCTGTTACAGTGTACTCCCTTGTGTGTCAGTATGAACACATGTTCCAAGTAAGTTCATGTGTGTACACATACTTTGTACATATACTCACAAGTATGTCACTGTGTACATGTTCTTTGTATGTAGTCATGTGCACTCAGAGTGCACATGCTCTGTAAGAGTGTATTCATAAATGTGCAGGTATGAGCACACAGTATACTCATAAGTGTGCAGGTTTATACATATACTATAAGTGTTCTCACAAATGTGCACACACTCGATGCAGATAGCCATAAGTGTTTGGATGCATGCACACACTCTGCAGAAGCATATTCATATTAGGAAAGGAATTCTCTGAACTATATGAAAACATCAAATTAAGTTCAGTGCTTGATTTTTTTTTAACATTTTAGAGGCTGGCACCTTGGTCATAGCTCCAAATGGTGTACTGCAGGAGAGAATGCTGAAAACAGGCATTCACAACTATGAAAAGACAGTGTGTGCATCTGTACCTGTGGCTCCATTCAAGGCCTGGAAAATTTTGCATTTGTGATCCAATGTGATGTTAAATGCTTCCTGAAAGAAAAGGAAATAGGTAACATTGAAAATTACAACATAAACAGCCAACAACATGTTCAAGTTGATGTATGCATCTCTGGGGTAATTAGAGCTTAAAATACTTGCTCAGTGTATTAATGAAAATATTCAGATGTCCAAAACAGACACCACTGTAGGTACATGCACACACAGACAGGCCTTGCTTCCCTGCTGACAGGGTGCAGAAGTCACAATTAATTCAAGAAACATCACAAATGCACAGAAAATGCACAAAACATAAGTTGACATTATTTAAAATATTTTTTTTCAAATTACAGTTTCCTTTTTTTTTCTCTGAATTAAAGATTAAATCAATCTTATGAACTCTCTCTATAAAGTCTGTGGCAGACTCGGTTTTAACAGTCCCCAGATTTTTCAGTATGGCCTATGTATTGGGAAAAGCATGAAATTGCATTTATGTGTTATGTGTAATTACATGATATGTTTGTCATAGAAATACGTGCACTTCCTGACTCTTCCTGAAAGGCTAGCTAAGGAGACCTCACAAATTTAAATGGCACTTTGTTGTTTTTTCAACCAACCTGCATTTTATGTGACTGACTGTCATGACCAGGGCTCCGACAGCCATCTGGCCACAGAGACACTGAAAATACGCACTCCACGCGTAGTGTGGAACAGAGAAGAGCTACCTTGCTGGAAAGCAGCACACCACTGTTGCAGCCGACATTATCTCAGAGGGAAAAAATAAACACATTGACAAATGTAGTCCTTATTTAGCCCACTACTATGTTTAGAAGGAGGTATATTCTTTCCTGTTTGGGTGGAATGTTCTATAGATGTCTATTAAATCCATTTGATTCATTACATCTGTTAGTTCTCGTATTTCTTTGTTAAGTTTCTGTCTGGTTGACCTGTCCATTGGTGAGAGAGGAGTGTTGAAATCTCCTACTATTAGTGTGTGGGGTTTGATGTGAGCTTTGAGTTCTAGTAATGTTTT